>JABSTR010000866.1:0-36731 GCA_013339765.2 Haemaphysalis longicornis | reverse complement strand
AAGCTGGCTTCGACATGCGAGTTCGGCAATTTGCTGAACGACGCTCTGCGGGATCGGCTGGTGGCGCGCTTGCGCACTGAAGTCGTACGCTGCCGGTTACTGGCCTTTCCGGACGAAGAAATCACGCGGGTGCACGCGTGCAAGGTCGCCATCGCCAGGAAGCAGCGAGCCAGGACACGAAAGAGATGCTGCAACCAAAGACGTCGGGACCATCTTCTGACAGCACGGAAGTGTATTGGCAACGAGGGACGCCGAAATATCCGTCAAAAGAAACCAAGCAATACAGGACGAAGAAGAAAAACCAAAAACGAGCCCTGCTCTTAAGAAGGCATCGCAAAAGACTAAAATGAGCTGCCTCCGGTGTGCAGGACACCACCATCCTGTGAGTTGCCCTTTTTTGACTAGTGACTGTTTCAAATGTAAAAAAAAGGCCACATTGCGAAAATGTGCAACACAAAACTTGTGCAGTCTGTAGAGCCGCAGGAGGATAGAGAGTTGCTTACTTTGTGTCACGTGAACCGTTCCGACACACCACCATTTAGAGTAAACGTTACGATATATGGGAAGGTAGTTCCTGTGGAAATTGATGTGGGTGCGGCCATGTTGATTATTTCGGAAGTAGAGTGGGCGAGACACTTTCCTAATGCCAGTTTCACGCAAGAGGATGTGAAATTAAATGACGTACAACGGTACGCCTGTCGCTGTTACGGGAGTACCGCCGTAAAAGTCGAGTATCATGGACAGTGTTTCGAATTGGCTCTGGTGATTGCCAAAGAGACTGAAGGGGCAAGGATGCCTACGCTGTTTGGCCGAAATTGGCTGTCAAAGATAAAACTCAACTGGCGTGAGGTTTTTTCCGTGCAGGTATTGGAAAGGGAAACGCCAGTCACTGAAAAGTACCTTGATGTATTTAATGCTGGTTTTTGTGCTATCTAGGGTTTCAAAGCAAGCATTGTACTTAAAGAGAACTCATGCCCAGTGTTCTGCAAAGTGCGATCAGTGCAATACGCCTTGCGCCAGCGAGTCGAGCAAGATTTCGCTAATCTCGAACAAGCGGGAGTCGTGCATCGCGTAAGGCACAGCAAGTGGGCGACGCCTCTTGTGATTTTTCGAAAAGACCGAAGAGAACTTCGGCACTGTGGGGACTACAAAATCATAGTAAATCCTGCAATAGAAGTCGACCATTACCCCTTGCCGCGGCCTGTGGATATTTTCGCCACACTTGAAGGCGGAACCGTGTTTTCTGTCATTCATCTCTCGAAAGCATACCTTCAGCTGGAACTGGATGACTAAGCACAAGAATTTCTCCCCATAAACACTCACATAGGCCTTTTAAATGCGGAGCATTTCTTGGGCTCGCCAACTCCTCCGTCCATACGCATCCGCAGCTCATGACGTCACGTCGAGGCGCAGGTGCGCGCCTCTCTCCCGTACCCTCTTCGCTCTCAACAACAGCTGCGGCGGTGCGGCAGGAGCGCGTCTGCGCGCGCATGCGCCGTAGCTGCCCCGTGCGCCTCGTCGCTCTCAACAGCTGCGGCGGTGCGGGGGGAACGCGTCTGCGCGCGCATGCGCAGTAGTTACCCTGTGCGCTTCGTCGCGCTCAGCAGCAACAGCGGCAGGTGTACACGTGATAGCGGCGTGCTAGCGGCGTGACAGCTGCGTGACAACAGCGTGGTGGGGGGCGTTGAAAGGTCGCGCGCAATTAAGCATTCCAAACCCTCCCCACATCCAAACGGTAACCAGAAACTACCCAATTACGCAACTTTCACGTAATACAACCACCCCTATGCTACGCATTTACTCGAGTTCCCCCCGTTGGAAGATGCGTGGGGGCGGCGATTTTTTTAGGTTCCGTGGCTTGCCTTACGGCGTAGCGTGTGCTCCAGCAATTTTCGAAGCTGTGATGGATCAATTCCTACAAGGTATGCCTGGCACTGACTGCTATTTGGATGACATTGTCATAGCCGGAGTAGACTACAAGCAGTGTTACGACAGAGTCGAGCAGGTGCTAAGGCGCCTGAGTGAAAATGGTATTAAAGTAAATGCCAAGAAGTGTAGGCTCTCAGCAGCGCATAACGTATTTGGGGTATATATTGAAAAAAGTGGCTTGCCCCCTACAGCCGGTAAGGTCATGGGCATCAAAGAGGCGCCGAAACCTACTAGCGTGACCCAGCTGAAGGCCTTTTTGGACTCAGTAAATTTCAATAGAAAGTTCCTGCCAAATGTGGCTACGATCCTAGAACCGCTGCACGACTTGCTGCGCAAGGAAGGCAGATGGCGTTTGTCGCATAAGCGCGATGAGGCGTTCGCAACTTGCAATAAAATGCTGTCCGATAAAAGCGTCTTGCAGCTCTACGATGTAACAAAAGGGCCCATCTCCCCGCGAGGGGGACTCGAGTAAATGCGTCGCATATGGGGTGGGTGTATTGCGTTAACGTTCAGTGTTTCGAGAGTTGGTGGTAGTGAATGCGTTGTATCAGCAGCTTCTTGACGTAGTTTGAATGAGTCAAGGATATAAGGCGCGTTCGTAGCCTTCCATTCTGTGTCGGCTTTGTGGCGCAGTGGGTAAAGCACCGTGTACCTTGGGTTCCGCCCGAGGGGTCGTGGGATCGAAACCAGGCCCCGGTAAGTATTATTTTTTATATATTGTAGGCGGAGGGGTTCGGACCTGTTTTTGAGAGCGAGGAGGGTAGCGTGATGCGGGAGAAGAGGAGTGGGGGAGAGGGCGTACCTGGAACGGCTGTTGCGGACGCCGAGGCACGCCGACAACGCCGGGTGACATCGTGAGTTAAAGAAATGCTCTGCATTTAAAAAGGCACTGCAGATTACGTGTGACGCATCGGAATACGGGCTAGGGGCTGTGTTATCGCACGTTGAAACCGGGAATGAAAAACCCATTGCTTTTGCTTAGCGGTCGTTGTCCCCGTACGAGCATAAGTATGCGAAAATTGAAAAAGAAGCCCTGAGCATCGTTTTTGCGGTGAAGAAATTTCACAAGTATCGTTACGTGCGAGATTTCCGCGTTTTAACGGACCACCAGCCCGTGAACACACTGCTTGATCAAAACGGCAGGGCAGCACTGTTGCAACTGCACGAGTCCATCGTTGGCTCACATTTTTGGCGAACTATCGCTACAAGATAAAGCATAAGCCAGAGTCAGCTATCAGCCATGCGGACGCGTTGTCTGACGTACCGCTGCCTGACACGGACGACCACCGTGAAGATATTTTTTTTATTTTGCGCCACTAAACGAGTTGCCGCTGACAGCGAAAGATGTTGAGCGCGAAACTGGACAGGACAACCTTTTGAGGGTCGTTCGTAACATGATATGGCACGGCTGGAAAAAAACTGTACCCGAGCAGTTAAAGCCATTCTGGTTGCGCCGATTGGAACTAAGTGTAGATAACGGGTGCATGTGTGGCTGAATAGTGTAGCTGTGCCGGAGTCCTTGCACAGTGTTGTCTTAGGTTTGCTGCAAGCACAGCTCTTAGGGATAACCAAAATGAAAGCTGTAACAAGATCAATGCTATGGTGGCCAGACATGGATAGCACCCTGAAAGAATCTGTGCGGAAGTGCAAAATTTGTCAGACTGTCCTTCCTGCAGCTCAACCTGTACCTTTGACAAATGACAAGTGTGTAAAAACCCATAGGAAAGAGTACATATTGATTTTGCAGAAGAAAAAGGAAAAATGTTTCTTCTAGCCATAGATTCCTACTCCAAATGGTCGGAAATTAAACCTGTGGGTGTAACAACGGCCGTGAAGACGATCGAAGTTGTGCGATCTTGGTTTGCCGCGCATGGACTTCCTTTGGAAGTGGTAATTACCACTTCCAACTGACAATGGTCCGCAGTTAACTGACAATGGTCCGCAGTTTTGTGCACAAGAGTTCGAAGACTTTCTTGAATCGAATGGTGTTAGGCACACACTAACACCCCCCTATCATCCGAAGTCTAACGGAGCAGCGGAGCGCGCGGTACAATCTACCAAGAAAGCACTACTCAAACAGAATCTAGAAGATTCTGAAAAGGGCACTACGAGGTCTCTTCAACACAAATTGGACAACTTTTTGTTTTCTTACCGCACAACTCCTCACACTTTTACGGGAAAGACACCCACGGAATTATTCCTGCGAAGGAAACTGCGGACCCGGTTGTCGTTACTGCAGCCAGACACTCTAAATAAATGGTTGTTAGGAGGGAGAAAATGAAAACTCTGGCTGACAAGCGAAGAGGTCCGCCCCGAGTGTTTGCCGTGGGTGACAGTGTGTTGGTTCATTCTGTGCGCGGTGATGTGGTGAAATGGTGGTTTGGCAAAGTGACACATGTCAAGTCTCCGTCAACGTAGTATTTGGTGTGCGTCGGAAACAAAGTGAGGTTTGTGCACGCTGACCACCTGCCACCATCCTGCGTTGAATCGACCAATCATCCAGACAACCATCCTGAATGCGAAATTGCTCATGCACCTGATGTGGTTTCTGCTGCACATACGACAGAACACCTTGCCTAGCCAGCTACACGCGCCACAGTAGCGCCGTCAGCCAGCAACCAAGAAGCGGTCCCTTTGCGGAGGAGAAACAGGGAACGACGAACACCGGATCGTTTGACCTACGATAGTTTTAGAATTGTGCAGGGCGGGAGTGTCGTGCCGCGATCGTGTTATCAGCGCAGCGGTTGGCTGGCAGCGCGTGCGCAGCAGCGACGCTTTGTGCATAAATTGGCGCACCCAGCTTTGGTGGGCGTTCTTCAGTTGTGGCGCTGCCAGTGCGCGCCTCGGGATATAAAGCAACGTTTCCACTCTTGCCCGGCTGCCGGTTACTACAATCCTAAAACTTTACTCGGCGCTAAAACAGGGACGAAAAAGAGACACGTACACAAAAGTTTCGAACTTCCAACTAGATTTTATTGAAAAAAAAAGACGCTGCTAATATACCCAAAAAACTAAAATACTAAGGACAATGTCTCGTCAACGAGAGTCACTTTTCTAAAAAGGCTACTTCTTTACCTGACAGCGATATGGAAGGAGTACTAACTTGATGTATTTTTTTCTTCAAACCAAAGCATCGTTTGGGTGGGTCCGCGCAAAGTTGAAAGGAAAATAGGCGATTGCACGAATGGGTGTCCCCAATGACATGCTTAATAAATAAATATTTGTTTGGCACACCCTCCATCACCGATTCCGAGGAGGGGGGAGCGTCGGTGCTCGTCCGGCTACTCGATTTCATAGGAGCGGATCAAGTAGGTGTTTAGTTCCCGGCCGTGGAGGCGAAGTTCCTCGCTTTCGTGAGAGAGTGCGAGGGAGGAGCAAGTACACCGCTGGGCCGAGGCCGGAGCTCCCTAGACGGGGTGCGCGTACTCCGCCGCTGCGGGAACTCTGCAGCTGCGGGCCCGCTCATCCACGTTGGTGGAAGTTGCACGAGGCGGTGATCCCCTCATCACGAATGCAATTCAAGAGCGCAGAATGCAGGAGCGCGCTGTCGGATATTTCCGACGGCGTCTTCGTCGTCCGGCTGGAACTGTCAGTGATGAAGGACCCGATGGCATCCGTGGGGCTTCTTCATACGCCTTCCTATACCTTCCCCGCATTGCGTGAAGAGAAGGGAAGGCTCGTTAAGGAACAAAGGAGGCCCGGCCGGTCATCGCTGGCTCCCGCCAGCGTACGTGATGCCTTCACCAGCGTAGCGGATGCTCTATGTTCAGCGTGTGCCGAATCCCCGAAAGGCACGCTTTGTATGCACCGGGAATAATATCCACGTGTTCGAAGTCGGTGGCAATATGTGAATGTTACAGCGCCATCACATGTACGCAGAATGCGGGAAGCTTAACATTAGGCGCTTTGTATGTGGTTTTGATAACTTACCGAAAGGCGGCCGTTGTACTCAGTTTTCCACAAGAAACCGTGAAGTCCCATGCCACGTATTTGACATTTGAAGCACCGCCTCGTTTATTGCATGTAAGGTCCTACGAGAGAGCTAACAAAGGTTGTTTTCACACTGTCGCGTAGCTTAGTGTTAGCCAATGGATATTTTTGCGGCAAGACCGTTCTTTTTGTGATCTTTGCGCCATAGCTATACCAATGCTGACTACGCCTTAATCTTCCCTTCCCCCAACGACACCACGGTCTGCCTGGTACGGATGTGGTTTCTAAGATTCCGCCTTCGGAGGTGTCAGTGTATGATAAGAGTTAAGATGTGTTCAGACCACCGACGCAAAAACCATATAGGGATTTATAAACGTAAAAAAAATGGCTCCAATCTACGCTGCGATGGTGGTTGGAAAGGAAAGCTTTAGGCGAAACCCAGCCTAAGCAAAGTCACTTGAATTCACACATGTGGCTCTACAAAGAGTGAAACCAGAGGTTATGCAGCCGTTACCTGGAATACGCGGTGCCGGTGTCACGAACGCAGCAGCGTCAGGCATGGCCGTGCTAGAGCGGCGTACGCCGCCGCTGCAGCCCGGCCGTGCGTGGTCGGAAGGAGAACGGAGAGGCGCGTCTTTCGAAGGGTGAGACAGCGGTACCTAGCCATCCTGGCGTGCTTGCTCGGGGCTACACCACCGCTCGACACAAGCGCAGACAACGAAACAATCTGGCATGTGAGCTTAGTGATTCCAATTTATACCGATTTAAACTAGTTAGTTTAGTGAGTTTGAGAATTGCGAGAAGGGTGAGGGAACTTTTATAATCGCTTGTTATCAGATCTGGTTGCTGCTTTCGCAATTTGGAATACCTGTTAAGACACAACCGAATGGGCATTCAGCAATATAGAAAGCGGAGACCCATTTGTGCAAGCAGTGCACAAATGATAGCGTTTCTCTAGCGGCCAGAAGCCTGTATGTGGTTTCTACATTTTTTTTTTCCCGCCCTGCCAACCAATCCTTAACGTATCTTGGCCGTACGCTCACGTAATTCCGTGTATTCCGGGTAACCTAGCAGGTGCTATCAAACAAGTTAATCAAGCCGTGCGAAGAAAGCCCGCAATGAACGCGAAGCAGCGCCATAACAAGCGCAAAAGATCTGTCGCTAAAGCAGACGAGGAAGCCGTCCCATTGACGCGCCCGGCAGTGCGAACAGTCACCTGCGTACGGGGAACGCTGGGTAAAATAGCGCCCTATCGCCGGGCCACCTGCACTGTGCTCCGTGAGTAAAAAGCGCCCTCCCTATCCCAAGCCGCGCTGGGAGTTTTTTGTCCCGCACGCCACGAAAGAACTGTTGGCAGGTAGAGGTAAAAAGCTTTGCTTTAAAACAGCATGTCACACGGCTCGGTTGGCTGAGACGTGAAATGACGTCATTCTGCAAAGGTATTAGGACAGTTGCGGCAACGGTGTGAACTCGGGCTAAGTCACAATCACGCCGCCTGCTGTTGTGCTTTCCGCAGCCGGTTGCCAGACTGGTTTTTAAGACCAAGCTTTGTATGGGTATAGTTGAAGAGAACCTCGGGTGCCCCTTTGTAGGCAGAAATGCCTCCGTTAGAACTATAGAAATTCATACTTAGATACGCTAGAAGAGGAAACTGGCGGTCCAATAGTTCAACCACCATGGGGGTGATTCTGGGATGTAGAGTGGCGATTTTCGAACTTGGCTGAACTTGGGGCTTGGTGGTTATGTGCACTTGACTTCGGATTTTTCTTTGCCATCAGTTTCCGTTTCGGCCTCGAAAGCGCCGAGGGTTCGTTCGGGGGCAGAATTGCTAATAGCGCCCGATTCCAGTGGATGCGGAAAGCCGTATAGCCCCTACACTGGAACTAGTCATGCTCTGAAAACGGATGAGAACTCGAGATTGCGCACAAGGTAGACAATACGAGAACATTCTTCCGTGTGAGCCCCGTTCATGACGACGCTTGCGAGAACAACACGAGCGCGGTAGCGGCTAAACCAAATAAAAAACCTATACGAGCAGTAAGTATATGTGGACAGCCGTCTAATTTTCTTCACAAAACAATATCGCGGGAGCATCGTCCGGCGGGTGGGTCACCACCAAGTTGATTGGGGTCAGCACCTTATCAGCGTAGGAAGTGGTGAAACAAGCGAGGGTAGGTCGCATACACAGAACGATTCCGTCAAAGCAACCGTCATCTGCAAGGCTGGCCTTTTGCACCGGTAATCAGCTGCCCGTAATTAGTGGTGCGAACAAGACGCACGCACAACCGCTGTCACCGCCAGTGATAATGCGAACTTGTGGAATACATTACCCCCGTTTTGCTTCAGCAACACGCCATCGCCCACTCGCACGCACAAAAACAAACGCTGCGCCGCTTAATCGGCCTAATCGTCGGCTTCGCTAAGCTAAGCTTTGGAGATATCTTCCCGTCTGATAGAAGAATTATTTGGAACCTCAATATAAAATTACGAGGAAGACCGATTTTTTTTCATGATTTATTATTTATGCACTAATCGATATTAGTTATATTTTTGTATTTCAAAAAAAGTAAATTGTGTCAAGTCAAGATAACGGGTGGGCGAAGCCAAGTTCCAAAATTATGCATCCTTCAGGCATGGCTGCTTCCTGGGAGGTTGAAGCCGCCCTTCGGCGGCTCGCATAGACAAAGTACCGGTGTCCTCTACAGCGTATATTAGTATGCCACTCTTTGGCTACAACCTTATTCGCATGCGCAAAAAAAGCAGGTTGGAGAGCCGCTAGAAGTAAGGGAAGAGCGATTCGCTTTATTTATGCCAGCGGAGCGCACGTGCATCTACCTATCTCGCCAAAAACAGTTGAAGCAATAACGTCGGGAGTTGCGGGCAGGCCAGCGTAAGCGTGGAAATGGCAAGCACCCGCCGCACGTTACTCATAAATGAATAGGCCAGGCCTGGTACGCAAACCACCAGCCGCACGTCACAGCTGCACTGATACACCATCTGTACGGAGAGAATTTCTTCTTTTTGCTTGTCTCCCAAACTGCAAATTCCGTCCAATTGTTTTTTTTAACGCGAGGTTTACCACAGCATTTCGGTTCACCAAAGCACACCCCCCTACGTGGGTTGTACCGAGAGATACCTCGTAAAATTTGATTGTTGAGGAAGTGGGTGCACCACAGTTTTTGCATAATCGCTTAACTTAAAGGCGGCTGCGTGGGTAAGAGCAGCGCCAAAGTGTAAATGCAAACACCGGCCACACGTTGCAGCTTCACCAGTTGCGCGCCTGTAGGGAATGAATCGGCACAATTTTTCGTCCAACCGTAATATAGATCCGCCAAATTTAGAGACACAGGACACACGAGGAGAGGCTCGTGTGCTCGAGTATCTTATGCAGGCAAATCTTTGTTTCAGTTTCAGTTTGTTATTCGTGTAAAAAATAGACAACGTGTGAAAAATATTATGCAGAAAGTGGCCCCAGAGTTGCAAAGTGGCCCCAGAGTTATGCAAAGTGGCCCCTTGTCATTTCACCAGTAAAAAAGCAAAATTCACACCAGTAACAAAAGTTATGAAGCGTTATTCATTGAATGCAATAAAGTAATACAACTGAAGTTATAAGAAGTATCAGAACAATTAACAGCAATTATTGTGTACAACAGTTATTGCTAGAGTCACATTTAATTCTAAAAACGGCAAAACACTGTCAGAGCAGACCACGCAGCCGTATTCTTCACGCGTGCTTCTCCATGCTGCGGGCATTCGGACAAGAGGAACCCTGACGTCATTTTCCGGGCCAGCTACTATCGACGTGGATGAGGCAAAACCGAAGTTCATTCGATTACATCACTCGGGTGGGTTTCGGCTGCATCACGTGGTGTCCCGAAGCCTTGACCAAGGACTACATATACCGGGTAAACACCGTTCAAATGCACTTCAGGGCAGTCCAAGCAGCCGTAAGCCTCATGTGTGCTAAATCCTGCTTCTTCAGGCTGCAGGTAGGCACACAGAAAGCCTCTGCTCTTTTTTGCTTTTTTACACTTGTTGTGGCTGCTGGACCGCTCTGAGTTTCAGTTTTGCAGCGTGCACCACCTGCTTGCTTATGTGTTGATCTGTTCATATCCTCGCATTCTTAATTAAAATAGCAGACACACCACGCATGCTAGAAGAAATTACGAGTGCATTAAGGTGAGAAAGCCCCGAACAGCCTCATGGAAGTGGGGAATGTCTGCAACGAACTCATAAATTAGTGGAAGCAACAACCAATATGAGAACCCGAATACGCAAGCAAGCCTTCCCAAACAGAGCTTCAAAAGATGAGCTCGAAACTGTAAAAAAATCGCTGAAATTCTCCAGCGTTAGCTTTGACGAAATAAAGGTGACATGAAGACTATGCGGAAAGAGCTAACACTGGTGCAAGGGCAGACCTTGGAATACCAGAAGGAAAACCCGAGGCTAAACAAAAAAAAAACTCAGAAAAGTTCAAATCAGCTGTCTGAGCAACCAGTACGGAAGGCGCAACAATATTGAGCTTAAAGGTGTTCCCTCCTCTAAAAATGAGGATCTTCTAACGTCGTATAGAACGCGGCTGCAACCTCAAAACTTGCCATCTCAATCAACTACACAGATGCGGTTGACCGGCTACCAACAAGGGGTGACGGCCCCTTCAATATAATCGCAAGGTTTGTTTCCCGCAGCAAGCGTGACCGGATCTGGCTTCCCGCCAAGAAAACCACGCCGAATGCCAGAATGCTCAGCTTTGGGGAAAACGAAGCTGTTTTTGTCAACAAGGATTTATGCCCAGAAAATAACGTGCTGCTCAGGAAAGCCATCGGGACAAAGCGCAAAAAAAATTGTAAACTTGCATACGTGGATGATGGCAAGATTCGGATGCGGAAAACCGAGAAATCAAAGGCAGTACATGACTCATGCGAGGTCTACCTCCTAATGGTAACGTAGACACCAACACAAAGGATCGCGCCTTCAAGGGTTGCAATGACGCACCGAAGACCCAACCCAAGACGCACCGAAGAAGCACATATCTGTCTTTTACACTAATATCCGCCGTTTAAGAAGAAATCTAAATGACTTCTCTGCCTTTATTGCTTAACAGTATCATCAGTTCAACGCTTTAGCCATTTGAGAAACGTGGCTAAACCAAGAAGAAATATCGCTTCCTGACTTCCTTATGATGTCTAACTGGCGTGATTCGTACTCCCGCGGCGGAGGCGTAGCAGTTTATCTTCAAAATAATTTTGCCTGCTCAGTGCTAACGAAAATTGCATGTTCTGTACCAAAAATCAAAATGCTTTTTGTCTTGATGGAAGATACTATCATTCTTGGCGTGGTCTATAGGCCTACGAATTCCAGTCGTGACGTTTTTCTTCAGAGACTTGAAAGTATTTTTGTGCATCATTAGTGAATATTAAAAACCTGCAGTCAATGTTGGTGACGTAAATATTGACGCTATGAACTCATTCAAAGCACATTACACCTACTTGTTTGAATCTTATTTTCATAATTTATTCACAACACCGACGCGTGTTACAAGTTTCTCGGAAATCTAATAGTTCATGCTCTAACAAACATTAAAACAGGTGTCGACGCCGGGATTTGGTGTAGTCTGATTTCTGATCATTATCCTGTATATGTGACCATTCATGAGCCAGGAACTGAAAAGCATAAAAATACGAACTTCACTAATATTCTGGATGATGACGGGATACGCAAGCACTTACTTTCACTTAATCCTGATCTGATATACGGTAATGATGTAAATGAAGAGTTTGAAAACCTCATTGAGACTCTTACCAACACAATAGCCAGTAGTGCCCGAGATACACGTGCGCACTCTCGCGACAAGCAATTTGCCCCTCGATGACCAAACAAATTTTAGATGTTACAAAAAAGAAAGAAACTTCTGCTACTATAAATGGACACGGAAACAAACCAATGACCATTATTTACGTCAACTCAACACAAGCGCACAAAGTCTGTTGCTCTGTTGACCCACAAAACGGAATCCTCATCAGAGCAACCGACTTTGTGCGCTTGTGTTTGAGTTGACGTAAATAGGTCATTGGTTTGTTTATGTGTCCATTTATAGTAGCAGACGTTTTTATTTTTGGTAACATTATAAAAAAAGAAATTTTATTTGTTTCTTACCTTTTGGGAACCGCCTGTGGGGAGCGCGGACCGCGGCCGCCAAGAACTGGTCACCGGCCGGACCCTCGACGTCGTTGTGGCCCTATGGGCCACCGCCACTCCCCCACCCTAAAAACCAGAGTTCCAATATAGTGGATTCTCTCTCTCTCTCTCTCCCTCTATATTTGTTTCTTATTGCGAATGGCTCTGGGAACGCTGAAAGAATGTGGAATATTTTGAAAGAATTTATACGACACTCCCAGAAGGTACTCAGCCTCTGACAATAATACTAGCACAGGTTGAAACCGTTAATTATTATTTCACCAGTGTTGGCCCTGACTTAGTGGCGGAAATTTGCACCACTAATGCGCGCAATTCTTTTCTTACACCAATAGGAAAAACGTTTATTATAGAAGACACTGATTTGAATGAAGTAACGGCAATTAACAAAGCCGCAAGCCCTAATGGTATCACCGTGCGCTTCATCAAAGACAACATTGGCGTACTTGCCCCTTTCTACGTAATCTACTCAGCCACTCTCTCCTTGATAGTACATATCCATCACGCCTGAAAATAGTAAAAGTTACCACTGTATTTAAGGAAGGTGACCCATCTGAGCCATCAAGTTAGCGAATAGTTTCAGTTCGAAGTGTTATCAATAATATTTGCAAAAAAAAATACTTGAAAACGCTTCCACAAGTTATTTGAAAAGTACCACAAAACCTGTCCGCAGCAGCACGGATTCCGACCACGATACTCAACATCAACAGCTGTTCTCTCATTGCCCAAATGCTTAATAGCACACTTCATAATAATAAACCAGCCGCTGTATTATTCTTGCATCTTCAGAAAGCTTTTGATCCAGTAGGTCACAATGGTATGCTGGATACACATAAAAAGATGGCTTCCGAGACAAAACATATTGTTACGAGGCAGAACCACGCAAATGCAGTGTATTGACGCAAATTACAATGCTGAGCAATGCCAGCGAGAGAGTACAGAGACTGGTATCTGTAAGCCCTTCGTCCTCTTCGAAAGTTCAACCCAAACGGCACATAGCCGTAGCTGCCCTCATCGTCTTCTTCCAACTGTTCCGTAACACAACCCCCCCGGCGGGAAGACGCCGCCACGGCGTCTGGGGACATAACGTTTAGGTGTTGGGGTGGTAAGGCTTGAGCCGGGCCACGTGAACAAGGTCCGTGTGAGGCTGGGCAGAGGTGGGTGGGTGCGGCGTGATTTCGTACGTAACGTCGGTGACGCGGCGCAACACGCGATAAGGGCCGGTTGTAAGGAGAAAGTAGTTTGGTAGAAGTCCTACATGACGCTGGGGTGACCACAGTAGCACCAATGAACCTGGATGGAACTGGACATCGACGTGGTGGCGATCATAGAGGGACTTCTGGATGCTTGTGACGAAGTGAGGGCGTGTGCGAGCGATCTGACGAGCGAGATTCAGCCTGTGCAATGGCGTCGCTGACGTTACTGACTAGGGAGGAGCTGAGGCAGGCGAGACAAGGGTATCCAAGGGTTAAAGCGGTTCCCTGCCGAAGAGCAAGTAGAAAGGGGAGTAACCAGCTGTGTCATGGCGGGAGGAATTGTAGGCGAAGGTTACAAATGGCAAGGCGACATCCCAATCCCGGTGGTCTGAGGAAACGTACATAGAAAGCATGTTGAGCAGCGTGCGGTTTAGGCGCTCCGTGAGGCCGTTCGTTTGGGGATGGTAAGCGGTAGTCAATTTATGCTTAGTGGAACAGGAATGAAGAATGTCGGCAATGACTTTAGAGAGGAAATTACGGCCCCGATCGGTCAAGAGCTGTCGAGGTGCTCCATGATGTAGGATGACGTCGTAAAGGAAGAAGTCAGCGACGTCAGTGGCGCAGCTTGTGGGTAGGGCCCGCGTTATGGCGTAGCGTGTTGATAATCTGTTGCAACGGCAACCCACTTATTGCCAGAAGTGGATGCAGGAAAAGGCCCCAGAAGGTCGAGACCGACGCGGGCGAAGGGTTCATGAGGGATAGGAAGGGGCTGAAGGAGTCCAGCAGGCAATTTGCAGGGAACCTTTCGCCGTTGGCACTGGTCACAAGCTTGAACATACTTCTTGACCGAACGGTACAGGCCAGGCCAAAAGAAACGGCGGCGTGCGCGAGCGTATGTGCGCGTAACGCCAAGATGACCAGAAAGTGGATGGTCATGAAGTTGTTCAAGGACGGTGGAACGCAAATGAGGAGGTATGTACAAGCAACAGGTCTGGGCCATCGTTTTGAAAGTTCTGGTGGTATAAGACGCCTTCCTGCAGTACGTAATTCCTGGAGGTTCGATCAGGACAATTTGTACGGAGGCGATCGATTATTGATCGAGAGGAAGGGGTCCCGGTATTGTTCCGCACCGATTTGCAGCAGTGCGGAGATGGAAAAAATACAGGCCTCTGTGTCATTTCCAGGCTACGTCTGGAGTATCCACGGGATAACGCGATAAACAGTCGGCATCACGATGCAACCGTCCCGATTTGTACGCGACTGAAAACGAGTATTCTTGCAAACGCAAAGCCCAGCGGCCAAGGCGGCCCGTAGGATCTTTTAGTGATTGCAGCCAGCACAGGGCGTGATGATCCGTTACCACAGAAAAACGGGACGGCCAAAGAGATATGGGCGGAACTTCGCCACTGCCCACACGAGAGCGAGACACTCGCGTTCGGTTATGGAATAGTTGCGCTCGGCGGCCGAAAGGAGGCGGCTGGCGTACGCGATCACGCGGACTTCGCCAGACTGGTGCTTCACTAAGACCGCTCCTATGCCGTGACCACTGGCGTCAGTGCGCAGTTCGGTTGGAGCGGAAATGTCAAAGTGGGCTAGAATAGGAGTGGTAGTAAGCCTATCAATAAGTGTGGAAAAAGCTTCAGCTTGTGCAGATTCCCACGTGAATGGAACGTCTTTCTTGAGGAGGTCGGTTAAAGGCCTGGCATATGGGCGAGAATTTTGTATGAAGCGGCGGAAGTATGAGCATAGGCCAAGAAAGCTTCTGACGTCTTTTGCGGTGTGCGGTTGAGGAAAGTTTTTGACTGCGTGTATTTTGGCGGGATCGGGCTGCACGCCGCGGGCATCCACGACGTGACCGAGAATTTGAAGTTGACGTTGGGCGAATCGGCATTTGGATGAATTCAGTTGAGACCTGCGCGACGGAAAACAGACAGGACCGTGGATAAACGTTCTAAATGCGTTTCAAAGGTCGGAGAGAAAACGATGACGTCGTCGAGGTAGCACAAGCAGGTGGTCCATTTAAGGCCGTGAAGGAGAGCGTCCATCATTCTTTCGAACGTGGCAGGCGCGTTACAGAGCCCGAAAGGCATTACCTTAAATTGGAAGAGACCATCCGGTGTAATAAAGGCGGTTTTTTCTCGGTCCATTTCATCCACGGCGATTTGCCAATAACCGGAACGTAGGTCGATGGAAGAAAAATAGTTTGCTCCGTGGAGGCAATCAAGGGCGTCGTCAATTCGGGGAAGAGGGTACACGTCCTTTTCGTTATGTGGTTCAGGTGACGGATAATCGACGCAAAATCTCCACGTGTTGTCCTTCTTTTTAACTAGTACTACCGGTGACGCCCAAGGGCTGGAAGAGGGCTCGATGATGTCCTTAGCGAGCATTTTGTCGACTTCGTCTTGTATAATGCGACGTTCAGTTGCGGATACGCGGTATGGCCTGCGGTGGATCGGGCGGGCGTCACCCGTGTGAATACGGTGCTTGACCACACTTGTCTGGCCGAGAGGGCGAGTGCCAAAGTCAAAAATGTCGCTGTAAGAGAGCAGGAGGCGATAAAGGGCTGCAGTATTCTCGTGCGAGAGATCGGGTGAAATCATTGTTCTGAAGGCATTTTCCGGTGAAGGGAGGTACAGGAACCGGCAGCGGATGCGGGCGAGGCAGAAGGTAGGGTCAAGAGGTCGCACTGGTCCAATGGGTGAGCCATCGCGATGGTCATGCCACCAGGAATAATTTGCGGACAGGCGCCAAAATTAAGCAAAGGGAGAGTAGTGCGGTTGTTGCAAACACGCACCACGGTGTGCGGGAGGGCCACGTCTCGGCTGAGTAGAGCGTCAGTTTGTGGGGCAAGGAAGTAGTCACCGTCGGGAACAGGGGGCGATGTAGAAAGGAGGACATTAGTAGCAGCTCGCGGGGTGAGACGAATGAACTCTGTCGAATGTAAGCGACATTGCACTTCTTTGGGCACACTTTCGGGGCAAGGTAGATCAAAGCTGATGGCGCCTTCCGAACAGTCAATAAGTGCAGCAATGCTCCGAAAGAAAATCAAGGCCCAGAATGAGGTCATGGGGGCAGTGGGGCAAAACAGTAAACAAAGCGGGGACTGGGTGATCGGCGATGGTGACGCGGGCGGTACACATACCGACAACGGTAGGGGAAGTTCCATCAGCAACACGAAGAACACGGGATGGGGCAGGAGTGAGCACTTTCTTGAGTCGGCTGCAAAGGTTCGCACTTATCACAGATATGTTCGCGCCCGTGTCAATTAGCGCCTGGACAGGAACTCCATCGACAAGGACATCAAGAAGATTGCAAGGTGCAGGTAAAGTGGGCAGAGGATTTTCGGTCGGGGTCGTCGATGCAGCATCACCTCTGAGAGCTGCACGATCTAGTTTTCCGGGAAGAGGCGGCCGGGGCGGGACGGTGACGTCGCACGGCGAGCTTCGGGGGACAGGGACTGGCGACGATGAGGCGAGGACGAACGGCTAAGTCTAGGGAACGAAGAAGGGGCGTCGGCGCTGTTGTTATCACGATCGGGTGAAAATCGTCGGGGAGCATTTTCAGGTCGCCTGGAATACGAAGTACGGACAGCATCGTAAGGGCGATTGCGGCAGTAGCGGGAGACGTGTCCGATACGATGGCAACAAAAGCAAATCGGACGGTCGTCAGGGGTCCGCCAGGCAGCGGGATTGCGGAAACGACGAGGTGCGGTATGATAGATGGGTGCGGGGCTTTGCAGAACCGGGTAGACGTCCGGACGATTCATGGCGCAAACCGGGTGAAGGCCCAAGTTGTCAAGTTCTTGGCGGACGACAGCTTGAATAACAGAAATGGATGGGCTGTCACCGCTTGGTGTTGTGAGCGGGGCTGGCGACATGGCCTCAATTTCTCGACGAATTATACCTGGTGAGCGTCTCAGGTGGAGCGGGTGGGGCGACGTCGCGTGGGCGAAGCAGCACGTCGTCGCAGGACGAAGTAGCGGCCGTATTCGGAAGGCGGACGAAGTTTTTGGCAATACGGCGGCTTTTGGCTTGCTCCAAGCGTCGGCACTCTGCAATGATGTCGTCCACATTCGAGCTGTTCTTGAAAACTAGTAAATTGAAAGCGTCGTCCGCAATGCCTTTTAAGATGTGCCCAACCTCTTCTTCCTCAGGCATTGCCCGGTCAACCTTGACACACAGAGCAAGTACGTCGTGAATATATGCGCTGTACGATTCGGTTGAACTCTGGACACGAGACGCGAGGTTCGTTCTTGGCGGCAAGCTGATGGTGAGGAGCGTTTCCAAACGCTGCCCGTAGCTTGTCCTTGAATACGTCCCAGCTGGTCAATGTCTCTTCGTTGGTGTCGTACCATGTCAGTGCTGTGCCTTTGAGGCAACACACAGCGTTGGCCAACATCACTGTGGGATCCCACCTGTTAAGTCGGCTGAGCCGCTCGAACATACGGATCCACTCATCAGCGTCGACTCCATCATTGCCGGTAAACATTCCAGGTTCTCGAGGGTGAGACACGATGATGGGGGGGAATGGCAGCGCCTGAAGGAGGGTCGGTGCTGTTAGGCATCCTGGATGGCGGAATTTGACGACCGCTGCGGAGTTCCGTGGTAAATAGGAAAAGCCCGCAACCTCCACCAAGATGTTACGAGGCAGAACCACGCAAATGCAGTGTATTGACGCAAATTACAATGCTGAGCAATGCCAGCGAGAGAGTACAGAGACTGGTAGCTGTAAGCCCTTCGTCCTCTTCTAAAGTTCAACCCAAACGGCACATAGCCGTAGCTGCCCTCATCGTCTTCTTCCAACTGTTCCGTAACAATATGATCTAATTTCCATTTTTCTTACCGACTGTGAGCCAAAAGTGTCTATTAACAATATAACGTCTTCAATACAATACATAACAATACATAACGTCTTCCACAAGGGTCCGTGCTTGGGCCCTTACTGTTTACACTCTATGTAAACGAATTGCTTCAAATACTACCTTGTGAATTGTTACTGTATGCCAACGACACTGCTATCATGATCACAGCCAATAAGGAAGCCCTTAAGGATAAACTGATCATAGAGCTAGCTAAAATGTCAGACTGGTTTTCGACAAACAAATTGACAATCTACAGAAAGAAAACTAAATACATATTCTTTCACTCTCCGAGAAAACTTGTCAATTGCAGAACAACAATTAAACCAATGATTAATTATTTTTCAGTTCACCAAACCAGTTCCCTCAAATATCTAGGTATTGTCTTTGACGTCAACATAAATAGGAAGAACCAAATTACGTATGTTTGTTCTGAGATAGCGTCTGCGTGCTACGCCCTTCTTCAAGCTTGTGATTGTTTTGACACTGACGTCTTATACATTACCATGCATTTATCAGCAGCCACCTCAAATATGGTTCAGAGCCGTGGGGCAGCACGTCCACTACGTACCTTAACTCCATCAGGCGATTGCACAACCGTGAGATTACATTTATGAATTTCGCCAAATACAGCGAGCACAACAAGCTTTTCTTTAGTCAGATTCGACTATGAACATTTGATCACATACGTCAGTAAAAAAATAGCTCGAGTCACATACAGCATAGTCAGAAACAATCACCCATTTCCTGTCCCCTTTATAAACAGCCGATTACCGCACACAAGAAACTTCAGCTTCCACAATTTCAACCTCCCCTTACTCATAAAAGTTATGGTGAGCGAATTATAGAGTAAGTTGGTGCGCAAGTTCGTAATAACACCCTCGGTACCCTGAGGAATGATCATAACTACTGTAAAAAACCGAAAAACCATTTTCTCTTGTTATATGCCCAAGATTGTCCCCCGTACTACAAACAAACAAGTTCTTTTTTATCACAGTACCATCACTTGTGTACAATCGCTTAGTTTGCGCCCTTCTTTATGACGTTGAATTGGTAATTACTATATCTAACATGGTTATAGTACAGTGTGTACACTGACTGTTAATAATATGACTGCTTTAACTATGCATTTCCAAATTTGGACCTGCAACTATGCTTTGGCTATGGATCCAAGCACCGTTTGCAAATATTATGCACCTATGCCTGAAAAAGAACCTATGATTGATTGATTGATTGATTGATTGTTTTAATAAAGTGGGAAAACATTTCAAAACAAAACATAATATATATACCGTTGTAAATGAATGTCTAGTACTCTAGCTAGCACGTCAAAATTTTGTACTTAAAATTTGGTAAGTTAAATTGCGTATGATTGTTCAGATGTGTACGACAGCAATATAGTTTTGAAAAGTGGAAACTATGGCGCCGTTTTTGCAGTGAGGGGCAAAGTGTTTCAGTATTTCATGTTAATGAATCGAATCGCACAGTTTATGAGCCGTCATGTTTGCGCACCTTCGGCGGCTAGACGTTATTGTGTAGTGAAAACCGCGTAACGTTCGGGTTGGTTAAATGGTCGATGCCAATCACATACAGGAAACTGGGAGGTGAAATTAAATGATATGCGGTGATTCCTAAGTTTATTTAAGTGATATTGGATGATCTCGTCTTTGCGTGAATGATTACGTATCAAGAAGAGTGGTGTAACGTAAGCATTATAGGAATTGCGTGTGATGATTCGCAAAACTTGATTGATTGATTGTAAGGTTTAACGCGCCGACGCAACGCAGACGATAAGGCGCGCCGTAGCGGAAGGCTCCGGAATAATTTTGACCACCGGGGGATCTTTAACGCGCACCGAAATCTCGTACACACGGGCATTTTTGCTTTTCGCCTCCAATAGAAAAGCGACCGTCGCGGCCGGAAATGGAACCCGCGACCTCGTGCTCAGCAGCCCAACGCCTTAGCCACTGAGCCACCACGGCGGGTGATTCGGAAAACTTGATAAATGCTGCAGAGGAGTTAATGACGATATGTTAATCCCTAAGACAGCATACTGAAAATGAAATCACTGTGGGTGAAGGCGTATCAGAACGGTATGCTAATCGTCAAGACACCATTCTGTAATTTAAATAACTGTGGAATTAAGGCGTAGTATAGCATGATAAGAGATTAGGGTGAAAAGTAATGGTGGGCTTTTATGGGAAACCCGTAACATATGCACTCGTGTTTTTTAGCGAGCTGATATGACAAGTGATGTTTGAGGAACGGGTCCAATTCAGCACCTAAGAAGCTGCTGCATTTTGGCCTCACGTGTGTTAGTGTAAACTGGGCAAATGTTACACCGCACCCCGTCAGGACGGCTGTATACGATATAATGTTTTCTGCGGATTTTTGCATAATTTGTTTCCTTGCGTGACGAGGAGGCAGGGCGCATTATTTGCAAAAATGCATAAGTTGTTTTCTAGGCACCAGTCAATGACATTTGTGAGGTCAATATTGAGCGCTGAAGTCAATACATCTATGCTTACACCAGAAGCAAAACCAGCGGTGTCGTCACCATATAAGAGACAATGAGTGATGAATGATAAACAGTTGGGAATATCCTTAATATAAAAAAATAAAATTGGTCCCAAAATGCATTTTTGTGGAAGACCAATGTTATTAACTGTTGTACGTGATAGCACTCCCGTTATACCAGCTGGGCGCTCCCGATGAAGTAACTGCGGAGTAACTGCAATGGAGGTACAGTAATGTTAATTTCTGAAGACGTCTGTTCTAATCAATGACATCAAAGGCTTTAGTGAAATCAATGAACCGATTCGATAAATTTCCCCTGGTAAATTTTAAATTTAATCATGTCTTTTCGGGCAATCAAAACAAGGCATGTTGAATATCCAGGTCGGAAGCCAAAATAAATACCCCGGGGATAGTAGGTTATCTTTTCGAAGATAATTAAAAATTTATATCAATTTTTCTACAATTTTACTGAGAAACGGCAGAATGGAGAGCCGTCAGTATTTTGTAATGAGTCTTATTGCCCTTTTTAAAAACTGAAACAATTTTATTTTTGAATTCTTTTTGAAAGACTCGTCTTGAAAACTAAGCTTACAATGTCTGCAAAAGCAGCCGTTATGTGTTAAAATATTTGTTTGACGTAAAACGCCGTAATATCATCGGGACCGAGACTAGTGTTTTTGATATTTGCGATTGTGCTGCGCACTTCGCTTGGTGACATGGGGAAGATAATTAGAAACTGGGAGGCGTGTCCGCTGTTATCAAGGCGACGGGTGGTTCATAGGTTTGGATGAACAGAAAAGAATTTGTTGAATGCATTCGCGATATCGACAGGCTTAGTAGGAGTACTTCATTGTGGCGTATTTCTGCAATAGCGCTTTAGGTTGTGTTATTATGCAAGAAAAAAAACATTATGCGCCATCGCATCCCAACATTATGCACAGTTTAGGCTATCTGTTTTTCGTAGTACTGACATTTGGCTTTTTCCAAGAGTACACTAAGAACATAACCGTATTTTTGTAATGAGCTTTAAAGGGAACAATAAGTGCCTGTCTTTTCTTTTTTTTATATAGGTTATCTTTCCTGCGCACACTCTTTAGCAGCGATTGTGTTAACCAATGGTTTCATGGCGAGGAATATTTCTTCCGGCATGATATGACTGATGTAGAGGAGGATATACATGCGGTAATAATGAATGAAACCATGGTGAACGCTCCTTCAGCGTCCTTAAATGACAATATAGGCGACTTGTCCTAGTTAGCTATTGAGTACAAAAATTACGCTTTCTTGATTAAGGCTTTGGTTAATCTAATGTTACGGTGTCTTTAACGGTAGCTGGAACCCATAAGTTATTTGCAAAAACCAGATCCGTACGCTCTATTTTTTTCTGTTATCCTGCCTTTCAACGCTTTTCTCAATGCTTTAGGAGTGAAGTAAAAGCAATTAACTGGCATTTGGGAGTTTTCATAGGTTGAGTGAGCTACTAAAGAGCATTTGTGCATAGAGCCGGTGACTTGAATGGGAAATTCATCGAACATACGATATATAATGCGCGACGACGTTGAAAAAAATTGCGCCAATCCACCCCGTGAATGTGGTTGGAAAGCAAAGCTGTAAACGGCCCCCATAACGATTACCCATGCGACGTCGCTTAAATTCACTCACATCGCTCTACAAATAGTAAAACCAGAGAAAAGTGAAAGGCACTTAACCACACCCTTTATTACTTCACAGAGATATTTCTGGTAAGGTTAAATCAATCCATGATGCATGAACGGTATTTGGTTGAGTTGTATTGGTGTAGCGCAAGAGTGGAAACTTTTTTTATAAAATAAAGCTCCAACCCGGTGTTATACGATCTGACTTCTCCGTCCCTTGCGCCGCGGACGGAGACGACGAGAAATACGGCACAGAAGGAGAGGAGGAGGAAGAAATATTTCTTTTTATATTTCTGAACGGCCCTGGGGAGTGATTTCTTGTTCTGTGGGGCCCATATGCAGTCCGCGCGGCCTGTGTTCTTTCTGTCCACCCGCTGAAGCTGGGTAGGTAGATAGGGCCTGGACAGCAGCATCTCCCATTGCTCTTGTTGGGTAGTTGACGGAAAGAGAGGAGGGGGCTCAGGGCTAAAGCCGCACACCCCGATAACGGGGCGTAGTGTTCCTACTTCTGAGCAAAATTTACATTCAGCGTCGTAGCGATTCGGATGCATTAAGTGAAGGCGCGTAGGCTGTGGGAAGGAGCCCCTGTTGTATGAGCCGCAGGGTAGTTTGTTGTTCTCTGGAAAGGTCAGGGTAAGGCAAAGGTACGGTCTGTCTCAGAAGGCGATAATGCTTTGTTATCTCCCAGAACGTGACAAGCGGGTGACTGTCCTCGTGCAGCTCCATAGCACGGGAGGTAAAAGCGCAGGCTTGTTGGGTGGGCGTATTTGTTGCCCTCCATTGAAGCGTGAGGGGGTGTCCAGATGAGCTGAATGGAACCGTTTGGGGAGTGGTTTTTTAGCACGCGCAGTGCAGGTCAGGACACCCAACCCTACTGGTAATTCCAGTAGGCTTGCTAGGAATCGGTGACTACCCTCGAACCCCTGGTTGAGTGAGAGCCAGGTTGATGGCTGCCTCTTCTGCTGCCGTCATTTCTTGGGTCCTAAGCGAGGTACACGCAAGGAGGTTGGTTCTGGAGGTAGCCACGATGATTGCGTATTGCTACCATCGATGTTTGGAGGCGTCTGTGTAGATACCTGCATGATACCCACCGAGGGTGGTGTTTAGCACTTGATCCCGTGCTTTCCGATGACCCTCGTCATGTGAGCGGTTCATATTTCAAAGAAAAGGGAACATCTTTAGTTTTTACTCACCAAGAGTCCGGGAGTACGTCAAGCGAAGTGACATTCTGGGCTGCCCAGGCAATCTGGTGAAGCATGCGGTTACCCACTGCAGTTCTGAGTCAGACCTTCTGGTTAGAAAGATAGCCTTCTATAAGCTCTTCCACCATGTTGTGGAGGCCCGTGCTAAGCAGCCTCTGTGTGGACGCGCTCATGAGAAGACCAATGGCCTGCTCCACCGCCTTTCTAATAATTATATAAAGCTTTTCTATGTCTTTCTTGTTGAGAAGAAGACAGGGGGTTGACTTAAGTGACTCTCCAGAGGACAAAAGCTTCAATTAATCGAAAGGTACCGGATTCCTTTGGGCCTCGCTTCTTGGTGGCAACTCGCCTGATCATGTGTATGATTTGATTAGGACCGCTCCATAGGCCATCGATCACATATGATCGATGGTTTCGAGAGCCTACAGAATACAAATTTCCGTTCGATGGAACACCTAGCGACATCTAGGAGATAGTTTGAAAGCTGGAATTTTCTTTTTTGTGAAGTTTCTTTTTTTTATCGCCAGGCGGCAACGCGTCAGATATTTTATTCTGACGGCAGTGGTTTTGAATGTAAACAAACATGGCGTCAAACCCGTGCGAGCGCAATAAGAAATCCACCTTGTCTCGGCTCGCATATCTTCCTTCTACTGTGGATTTTAACGACGAGAGTGGCATTGAAGAGTCGAAATGTGGCTTTAGAGATCGGATTTAAGCTCGAGTGAGGATTCGGGTGTCGATCAGCCTGAAACATCAAATCGCGCTCAAAGGTGGGTGTAGGTTTCGGTTTCAATGGGCTCTGGAGTAGGTATGTGCGCTCGAACTATGTTCTGGCTGGTTTATATTTATTCGCTAGGGTGTTAGCTACCTATGGTGGTGATCTCCTGCCACCACCGCAGAAACGGATCAAGTTTTCGCCGAGACAAGAGCCCGGCGTGTACCTGGGCGACGACGTAGCCATGGCCCTAGTGCCAAAGAGATCACACACAAACAAAAAACCAGTTACACCTAGCCGCATCAAACTTTTTCAATGAAGAAACAAAGCATTGTGTTAGATTTTGTATATCCAGAAATAATTTTATTCTTTTTTAATATTTGTATATTTACGCTTTTTTCTATCTTTTTCTGTAGTTTTTTTACGAAGTTCTTAGTTTCAGATTTTTTCATGGTTGTATCGTCAGTGTTGAAGTAAAACTTGGTATTGTATGTAAAAGAACATATAATTATCTGCATTTTGGTATAAGCTAAGACAGGATGGTGCCTTTGCTTTATGTAAAAAAAATTTGTACCGAGACCTCCCTTTTTCATCACTTTTTCCTGCGGTCCCGAAAGAGTTAATGCTGTTTTTGAGGCACTTCAAAAAGACGTAACTCTTGGTGTTAGCCTCGAGATGTACTCCCAGGATCTTGATGCTGGGGCTTCGAGTGATGGCCTGGCCATCAAGGAGTATTTGAATATATTCCTTGATATGGCGTGAGGGCGGACGACAAGGAGCTGTGATTGCTTACGTGAACACTGGAGGCCACAGGCTTTAACACATTGGCGTACTAGAAGTGAGATGCCGTGTATTGGTGTGAGCTTCCTTTAATTTTTGTAACTTTGAGCACATGAGCAAGGTGCGCACAGGGCCGCTAGAGGGGCGTGAGTGGTCGCGTGACGCTTTCACGTGGCATTCAGTGAGAACGCAGGGGGTAAACCCCTTAGATGTGCTTGAAGAGTACACCATCTGTCTTCTCCGTCTTCGCGTGGGCTCGTAGCTAAATTGGTAAGACAACGGGCTCTCGCTTTGTTAGTCTATTAGTTCCTGGTTGAATTCCAGGCGGTGCCATTAAATTTTTTTATTTCTCTGCTGGCGTTTTCTGGTGACACCAAAGGTCGCGAAAGAACCCTTGGGGGGGTAGAGGTAAAAGCTTTTCTTTAAAACAGTCCACCGAATAGAACGCTGGAGACGAGCAAGGCCCCAAAGCTCTCTATTTGCTAAAAAAGTAGCGAGCTTATTAGCCAGCTGTTTAGGGAAGCTGCCACAAGCTTCCCTACGAGGTTTCTACCTTCGGCCTTAAATTTATTTGAACGGCACTATTCAGCCAATCTACGGGGGCTCGGGGTACACAGAAGTGCCATAAGTCAACTAGGTTGATGAAGGTGCACAGTACGGGTAAATGTTTACAGAATTAAAGCAACCGATAATACAGCGACAAATTCCAGTCGCATTGGCAGCACAGCTTGTCCTTTTATGTGTGCTGTCGGCACGAGTTTATAACTTCTGTTGTCTTCTATGGGTGGCCCCTTGGTGAAACCTTGGATCCTGCGAGTTGCAGTGCACTGCACTATATTTCTTAGAACATTCTTTCTGCTACCATTTGCGCTGGCC
This sequence comes from Haemaphysalis longicornis, assembly GCA_013339765.2. Lineage (NCBI taxonomy): Eukaryota > Metazoa > Arthropoda > Arachnida > Ixodida > Ixodidae > Haemaphysalis > Haemaphysalis longicornis. The sequence continues at coordinate 10,878 of JABSTR010000866.1, read as the reverse complement.
TACAGTATTTTGGTTAGAAAGCTTTAAGGTGTATATTGAAAGTTCCTAGTCCTTGAGCACTGTTAGAATGCCCCGAAAGCCCTTGCGTTTGGACGACCTCAGGCTAGCTACGAAGTCGCATTCAGTTTGGGCTAGGTCACTCTGCGAAGGGCACGCGCATGAAATCTATGGGGTATCGCAATTTAGACTGCAGCCGTGAAGCTGCTGATAAAGTATAATGTGAAAACTACTGACCGCAAAAACACGCATTGAATTAAATCTTCCTTGTAGTTGAACAAATCGTTTCTCCGAACAAGGCAAGCGTGGGGGGTCTTTTCTACTTTTAAATTTTTCTACAGCTGGAATATATAAAGAGGGGACCGATGTACCCTGCGTGCGAAACTTCATTTACCAAGATGCGTCGTTATGAAATTAAGAAGTGACAGCAAGCGTTGTACCAAAACAAAATGCTCCTTCCGGCTTGGCAGCAACAATGCGCCTTGGTGCTCACGCAAAGCGGTTGAGCGTTGAGTAGTTACACTCGGTGCGCAGACAAAGTAGTGACGAGCCGTGCTGTTTCTTCGCCGTACTGTTTTGATGCAGTGCTGTGGTTGTTCCTTCCATTCCGACGTGTTTGTCTTTTGTCGCTGAGGAGTTTCTGGTACTGCGCTAAGGCAATTTTGTTTCCTCATGACTCGTTTCATAGGAGCTGCTACAAGAGGAGGATTAACATGAATTTCTTTCAAGAAAAATGGGAAAGGTAAGTGGGTGGTGGTGTCAGTCCAGGCCGCCTTCAGGTCCCCCAGAAGCCCGCGCCTGGGAGATCAGGTATACCTGATACCACCCGCTGGAAGCTGGTCAGTCTAGGCTACCACTCCTCCAATGCGGGTGGTCGGATTGGGTATGGTTGCTTGGCACGAGGTGATAGGCTGTGCTTGGTGTATTAGACCTAGCGCAGTTGCAGGGGGAAATAGCGTTTATTTTTTGCAGCTCTTTTGTAAAAAGCCCACCATTTCCAGTTTTGTCACCAAAGGCTACTGAATTTAGAAATTAATGCCACCTACTATTACCAACTTCGTCGGTGAAATTCCACTCCAATATTCTCGGTATTTATGTACCGTTGAGAGCTATATTTGAAATAGGCGTTGTGCGTAAGAAATGACTTCACAGCTAGGAATTCTTGTCATTTTATTTATTATTGTTGAGTCCGAACAAACTGTTTCCAAAAAACAGGGATTTCTTTCTTAACCCGGGCACGGAACTGTATCTGCCAGCCTCAGCTTTCACTCAGATGAACAGCGCTTCGGATCATAAGGTCGACATTTATCTCACGATTTGCAGCTGTGCTGCCGGTATAACAAAGGAAAATGTTTACGCCGTACACATATTTGACTTCCAATTTTTTGTAGATCGAGATGTTGCCGTTAGGGTATGGTCACAAGCACAGTTTACGGGTTCGGAAGGAGCAGACAAGAGAAAATAATGTAACTGGTAAGCAAAAGAAAACCGAGCCTCCAAACAGTAAAATACGGAAGCCATCCGTCGTTCAGTCTAACGATCCTTGTATGGTTGGTACGGTGCTTTGCATCGTTCAGTAGAACGATGCAAACACACTCACGGCTTTTAAGTTGAGAGGAGATAATCAAGATAATGTTGGCATACTGGATTACAATGGAAGGCAATCACAGCACCAACAATTCCCGTTGGGGGACGGGTACACAGAAAAACAAGCAAACGCTACGAAAAACTCCCACCTCCCCTCGCGGAAACCCCTGTGTAGATGCGACGCATCGGGGGTTCACGTTGCAGCGTTGGACAGCGGAGGAACGGCGGTGGAACGATGGAGCGGAGCTGCGCAGGCACCGCGTTTTACAGCGCGCATAACGGTGAGGGGACGCGCCGGCGCCAGTGCGTCTGCCGCGGCTATGACGCAACACAATCCAACACAATCCACTTTAATCCAATCCATCCAAATCTAATCCAAGCCAAGCCAATCCAATCCAATCCAATGCCCCTCACGAGAGAGTGTTCGCTATCGGAGAGGAGAGGGGGTGAGCGGCGGAGAGCGCAGCTGGTGCGGCGAGGAGAATGGGGGAGGGGTGGACGCCGACAACGCCCAATGGATGCAGGGACAAGGCGAGTGAATGAGATGCGTTCGCATCTAAAACGAAGTAATATGTAAGGTGGATTGCTTGGGCGACTTCATATGCCGCGCCCGAAGCATATAGTTTCACCGGCCAACGAGGCATCTGCTGCCTATTTGATGGTTTCTCCTGCTGAGGGGCTAAGGCCACCAGGTCACTAGGATTTTCAGCGGCTAATAGCACAATATACCCCATTTTACAGAGATGGTATTTTCCTGCACGTTCAGCCCCGCAATATGCCACATCGTCGAAAGAAAGATTACACTCAGTTGCGCTATTTGTCGAATGCATCAACGGAGGCCCTTTTTGTATAGATACTCACGTAAGTGCGTGCACCTCTTCCTCAGAAACTACCTCGCTATAGTGGTACCGTGCACCACGGCGGCAATGTCACCCTCACAGACAGCGTCCGCCATGTCCATGTCCATGTCCTAAATACGCCGCCGAGCCACGAACACCCCCCTGAAGCTCTTCCGGATCGTCCACCACATCGCCGGCTTGCGCAAGAGGTGGAGCATGAGAAGTGCTTGTCAAACGGCGTCGACGCTTTGATGCGATATAACCATTTTCGAAAATTGGGAGGGGCTAAATTTGGGCTAAAATGTCTGTCAAAGACCTTAAAGAAGGCGGCGTTGCGCTTCTATTTTCCTAGAGAATAGATGTTTGGCTGTGCTTCTAAAACAAGCTTTCAATTAGAAGCTGAGAAGCCATGATAATTTTTCACTCGAGCAAGTTAAAAAGCAAGCAAAGAATTAAGCAAAAGCTGTAACCTGGAATGGCTCAGAAAGTATTCACGGCCATGGGGCCCTGTGCTAACACACCTTCATATACCTGAACGCGAACGATGGACACCCAACTACGTACCATTGTCTCAGAAAGTTGGCAAAAGAAAGCGAAAACTTTGCAAAGAAGACTAAGAACGTTGCCAGCATATGACGCTTACCTATTTGATGAATTTGGAGATGCAAATAAATTTTTGAAAGATATGGTTCCCATGAATTTACGGTTTTTTGTTTGATGTGCAAGGTCTGTACTATTCTTTGCCTAATGACCTAGTTGCAGCGAGTGTAGAAAATGCTGTCGGCAAATACGGTGCGCTTTGTTTTCACATTTAGTCGGGATTACTTGCGTGGGGGTTCCTGAACCTGCTAAACCTGTATGTGAACTCGACCTACGCGAATTTAAAAAAAAAAACTGTACCTCCACGTAACGGGTGTGTTCAAGTGCCGCCTAGGTGCTCAGTGAGTTTAATCTTGAAAGTGTTAAACGGGCTTTGCTGCAGCCAAGAAACAGTTCGCGTGTCGCCAAAATTTTCCCTAATGTTGACGGAACTTGGTTCTCTTGCGTGCAAATTTTAATGGCTTTGAAAGCGCAAAGACTCGTGTTTATCACTTGTTCGCTACAGCCCAGCTGAACACAACAAGTGAGGTGCCCGTTGAAAGACACTTATTCGACAAAAACATGCTCGTTGGTCTCAGAACCCAGGGTAGCAAGCTCATATTGCTATTTCAGGCCGCTTACGTAAAACAGCTTAAAATAGCTACCATTTGCCCCATATACATGGACGCGATGACGGAGAGCCTCATCGAGAAAACACAGGATTTTTCCACTCAACTCAACCATGTCTAAGAGGGCGGGGTGAGTCGAAAAGCTGTCGGGGCGAGTCCGTTCTGCCCTCAGGTGGGTAGGTTGACTACCTCGTCGGGCTGTTTCAGCAGGCCGTGAGGAGCTGAATAGTCGCTTTTCGGCAGGTCCTCCGGTACCCTCAACTTGATTCTTTCAATGGAGTTTATGTAAACAAGGAGAAGTCGAGGTAAGCAGAACCTGCCAGTTGGCTCGGCCCGGCCTCGTGAAGGCCATGCATGTAGGCGGGGCTACAAATGAGGCCTGCTACAAGAATGCTCTAAGAAAATCATGGTGCCATACTGTCTCCGCAAATTTTCGAAGCCAAGCCAAGAGCCTGGAGGATGCAGGGTGACTAAAAATTTGACAGCTTGCATCGCACCAGAAAAACGTAAGGAAAATGCAAAACACCGGCCAGTCGGTGCTAATGAAACGGAAAGCGGAAAGATACGGTGGCGGTCCCATCACACAAGGTTGGTTTTCCAACAGCTTTCCACCCTTTTTTGCTGTATTGATTGATTGATTGATTGATTGATTGATTGATTGATTGATTGATTGATTGATTGATTGATTGATTGATTGATTGATTGATTGATTGATTGATTGATTGATTGATTGATTGATTGATTGTGTTCCAAGGTTAGAGAGTCGACAGCGTTGGGTGGCAAAATAGCTTTTTCCTCTCTGGGCAAGTTATGTAGACCTTGCGGGTAAGCTAATACGGAGGCCTCGCAGGGGCAGAAGTGAGAAAAGCAGCACCGCAGAATTTTTGACGCGTGTGTAAAAAAAGCTCTTTTAGTGCTCAGTGCTCAGTGAAGGGGAAGGCGATGTCCGCGTAACCGAACGAGCAAACGACGCACCCGGGCAGAAAGAAAACGTGGGAGCAGCGTCTGGCGAAAGTGTGAGGGGGAGGGCGGCACGTGCTGCTTAGACGTCAGTCATCGCCCAGCTCATCGCCACGGCTGAGTGTGCCTTTCTGCCTTCCCGCCACACTTTCGCCAGACGCTCCTCCTCTGTTTGTGGCTCATCCGAATCCCGTGATATTTGCGCGGGAGATCCAAACACGATTTTCAACATGTTCGGCGGCAGCGACGAGCTGCCAGATAAAGGTAGAGAAGCGCAAACCGCCGTGCGTTCGCTGATCACACGATCACTTCCTGAGATGCAGCAGATATTCGCCGTGCCTGAGAAGACTGCAGTTCGCGCTGCGCACAATTTCGCTTTCGGGAGTATAGTAATCGTCAGCGCATTTTATTCGGCTCCTCCTCGCCCCTGCAATAAGCGATACGTGGGCAGACTGGATGGTGCTCAAGGGCAGGTTTGTTAATGATTGTAACATGGCACGCGGCCATCAATACTGAGGGATTACTTTCTCTGGAAACGTAGTCGAGGGTACAAAGCCATACCACGCTGCTTCGCTGCGCAGGTGGCAGTAAGGCTATATTCAGACTACCGCAAAAGCCATATCGAGATCTATGGACGTAAAAAAATAGCGTATCACGCAGTTCGGTTGGCTGAGGCGTGAATTGATGTCATTCCCTAAGCAATTAAAAATATATCGTTCCTAATTTTTGCCTTTGGAGTGATAATGCCACTAATTTATTATTCAGAATATGTAAGAAGGAGAGAATTGTGTTTTAGATTTGCCGTTTTTTTTTGTTTTTTTTTTTGTTGCGCCGTTCGCCACTGCCGTTGCAGATTTTCTCTTGTTGTAGTTTACTGTAGGCGGCAGCGTCCTTTCCCCCTGGTATCTACCCACTTCATTCCCCGCATAGGATTTTGAACGATGTTGAGAACCAAAGACATGTGCGCCCATGGGAGACTCACGCTACAAGGAGTCTCCATCGTTTCCATATTCCGTTTGGTTAGCCAGCTTGCCGGCGTAAGAGGGCGTGCCGTACTATCCCACGGCTCAAAGTAGAGGTTCAGGGCAGTCCCTAAAACGTAAATGGCTTCGTTTGCCAATTGAAAGCCCACCTGCAAGTACTGCAAAGATAAGAGTGCGGTGGTACGAGTTTCTCCCGCGCTGCTCTTCGGCGAAAGTAGATCATCGACGCTATTTCTGAAGGCCCGAGATCAGCCTGCTCCCCTTTTTTCCGTTGCTTGAGTAAACAAAGTCGTGAGAGGGGAGCGTTCGATACACTTTAAGCGAAACAACCGCTGTTGCGCAAATTACGCTGGGCTTGTTTAGCGCTGTCTATTAGGGCCGCGTCCACTGCAAAATTACGGCTCCGCATGCGGCGTCATCTGAAATTGTGCTGAAATAAGCACTACTTAGCATTAGGTAGATACCCTAACTACTACTTTAAAAACTACAACCTGCCTGTTGCCGAAGCCTGTTTTGCGGGTGGGTTATTTTTCTAGATATATTGAGTTTTGCCACTGAATCGTGCTTGCTTCACGCTTGCAGGATAGCCCCAGTGTAGTAAAGTGCAAGCAAATGAGCAAATATTTACAAGATCACTCTCAAGCGAGCGAACGGAACGTCGCCTTACCTCTTATCCATGGAGTTTAGTGAGAAACGCTGTTAACCTGGGCAGATGCTCACTTGTAGTGCAAACGATTTTTAAAAATATCCTCAGTGGGAGTGAGGACAATTATAAAAATTAATCCCACTGAGAGTACCGAAAGGGACAGCCAGCAAACAGAGGCAAGCACGGGACACGTTGGCGTTCCTGTCGTCTGTCATCAAAAAGTTCATTTCATTAATTTCATTTCTTGTCACCGTAAAAGCCCGAAGGTAATACATAAGGGGGTGGTCAATAATACCGATTTAAATAGAGCACACAGCCCACACTAATGAATACAAGGAAAAGTAAAAACCACAAAGACAAGATATAAAAAAGGTTCTGCACGCAGGCTACAAAGCGTAGACAAAAATACGCGCTGAAAACGGAGGCGAGAATATACCAAGAAAGAGGATAACGGCCAAAAAACTGTGGTTGATTCCTCTGTCCTAGCATTCAGTAAAACACGAAAGTTAAATGTGCAGCGAAATCTGCTGCTGAGCATGATTGACGGGTCAGCGGCTGTCTCGTGGGTGTGGTTGGCGAGCGACATCCTGCTAGCGGGTCGCTTCGGCAAAGGTGTACTGGCATCATTTTCGTGACGGATATGACGTTAGTGAAATCTTGGTGTATCCCGGAATAACTTTCGTTATTCCGGGATACACCAAAACACTTTGGTGTTAAAGCACAAAAACAGAAAATGAACAACCATGTGTAAAACGTACTGTTTAGTTCTAAAGGTTCCTTCCCGGCAAGAATACCCTCTGTGCAGAGCTGTGCACCGTTTTCAGACCACTTGCTTCGTTGTACTGGCATCATTATAGTGACAGATATGACGTTACTCAAATGTTTGTGCATCCCGGAATAAAACACTTTCGTGTTAAAAAGGAAGACAAAGTCATTAGTTCACTTACGATTGGTCAAGAGAATGAAACTTACCGTGCACAAAGTTTGGTAAGCGAAGTGAAAAATTGATACGCGAGTGATACATAAATATTGAGAAAAATGTTAGTGGTACTGTATGTGAAGATTAGTTTTTTTCTCAAAAGGTAGAGCTGTTTGAGCATGAGAGATATATTAAGCAAGTTTATAAATATGGAATATATTTACAGAATGTGGAAAAAGAGAGTTGGTGAAGGGCAACTAGTGATACGTGCTAGTGGGTGGTGGCTGTGGTTTGGGCGGGATTCCGTGATCGGTGGTGGTTTAAATAAAAGGTGCCTCTGCTGTGAAGGATAAAAGATACAGTGAAGAAAGCAAACATGAGAGCTGTTTCGGGTGAAGCTAGTGGAGGGAGGGGAGCGGGTGCCCACACGAACGACGTAGACCTCAAGTGCTTGCTTCTGCCGCCAAAAGTCATTACAAGAGAAACCGAGAAAACATAAATAAACATTACCAAGCTATGTTTTCTAATTTAAACCGCAAGCTTTGTTTTTTAAATTTTGTTCTTAAATTTTGGCACGACAATGCTTGGCGCAGAATGGTCACGCCGTTCCTGTCATTTCAGATCCTGGCTTGGTGGGTTGCTGATAACTATGGAATGGGCCGCCACGCTTGGGCACCTCCGGAAGACCTACTCGCGCCGACAGCAACCACTTGGAGCCTCGAACAACGTCCGAACCTATTACCCGTCACCTGCCTGCTAACACCAGCCCGCGCCAAGAACTTCGACTGGCAACTCTTCACTTCATCGACGTCACCGGTCACGTGGGACGAGCGCATCATACTTAACCGCCAAACCTTCACCGAACTTCCCTGACACGACACCGATTGGCGCAGAATGGTCACGCCGCTCCTGAAATTTCAGGTTGGTTACCTCAGCCGTTCTAAACAATACAGTACCAACAACTACTTTCTTATAGCGGTGTCGTGTCCCTGAGATTTGAAGTTGCGAAACTTGCTTGGCCTTTGTTATAATGCTTCCTCATTCCAATTGTTATCCAAGATAATGTTATTCCTATTCGGCGATCTGGAGCTCAACCCCGGCCCAACTAACGCTCAGGTAGAATCCATCTCTGCTGCGATCTAGCAGCTCGATGAAATCATCCTATCTATCCGTGCATACATCAACCAGCTCAAGGCAGTGCAAACTAACCATAAAGCAGTTCTTTCAACACTAACAAACCAAATCTCACTTCTAGAGTCCGCCCAAACCGAACCACCCCTGAACGCCGCACCCGATGCCGCAGTTAATGTGAAACGTGAAATTGAAACTTTTAAAGCTGTTAATACCGACGGAAATATTCAACTGCTCCGTAACAATCTTCTATTCCTGGTAATTGAAGACTCTGCAAAACAAACATGGGATGAGTCAGAGCAGAATGTCAAAATTCTGCTCCTACCATCTGGAAATTGCGCTTGAACCAAATTCTATTGAGCGCGCTCATCGAGTCTAAAAATGTTCAGCTGACAAAAAACGCAACATTGTAATAAAATTAACTCAATTCAAAACTAAAGAATATATTGTAAGCTGTGGAACTAAGCTAAAAACATCCTTCGCCGTGAGAGAGGGCTTTGCTGCAGCCACCCGCATTGCGCCTGCCAAGTTGCTAAAATTCATTCGACCACAAAAGTGCATGTTCAAGCTGAGGGTAGACAAGCTAACTGTCGGTAACAAATAATCTTTCTACTACCCGAAAACTCACAGCGTCAAGGAATTCAGTAACTCGCGCAGCAATACGTTGGAAACTAACTCATCAGATATCCCATCAGATGGCAGCATGTGACAGGTTTATAAGCATTCCCCCTCATGTAACACGCGTCCCCGTCCCATAACATTTGTAGATATGAACATCGAATTCACTAACATACGAAGCCTAATACCGAAGCGCGACAAAATTCAGTTTTATAAATGATGCCAGTGCTTACATAGTCGTACTAAAACCTGGTACCTGGTTGCATGAAGGCATTAGAGATATGGAGCTGCTTCCTGATATCTCGAATTTTAGAATTTTCCGCCGTGCCCGCAAAACCAAGAAAGGCGGTGGTGTGCTTATAGCCATTAGAAATACCTTATCATCCCCACTTGTTCTTACTGACAACGACATAGAATTATTCTGGACATGCATATCTAGCAGAGCCCTGAAATTCGTTTTTGGCGTCAGCTATAGACCGCCCGATAGCCAGCCAGATTTCTGCGACCTACTCCGTCTATCCCTCACTGCAGTAAAAAATAAATATCCAAAGGAGCCCGTATTCCAATTCGGAGACTTCAGTTATCTATTAATCAGCTGGCCGTAGTATTGAATGGGTATTCGTCTAAAGAACAAGAATTTGTGAACACTGTACTCGACTTTGATCTTCACCACACCCTTGACCTTCTAATAACCTCGTGCCCGGAGAACCTAAAAACCCTTAATAACCTTCAGGTATTAGTGACCACAGCCTAATCGATATTTCCTTAGCCACTCCACAGAAAAAGAAATCGCCTACACGGAAGATAATCGTGGACTACAAGAGAGGAAATTTTGATGCCCTTAATGCCGACCTAACCAATTTCTTAGATAACTTTGGGAACACGCACCTACATCGCAGTGTCAACGCTAACGGGAAACACTTCAAAACGACGATGTTCAACCTTGAAAACAAATATATCCTTACTATTCTTATTAAATCAGATACTAACTGCCAATGGTTGAACAAACAACTAAAATTACTCTGTAATCGAAAAAAAACGCCTCTGCAAAAAGGCTTACCTAAGACAATGCCCCGCTGCGTGGGAGCGCTACCACTCATGCGCTAAACAATACCTAATTAACCTAAAGCTACAGAAACCAAATTATTTTCCAATGACCTGCCATCAGTTGAAACAAATCCTAAAAATTCTGGCGCATTCTCTGCCCTACACATCGATCTAATCAAATCGATCTTGTTAACACTCATGGAGACCCAATCGACCCCTCCTACTGCGCTTCTGCTTGAAATAACCACTTCTCGTCCGTATTTCCCGCTGCTAACGAGAACCACACCGAAACATTCCCCAATCATGCCTCTGTAACGATGCCAGAAATAGAAATCAGCCCAGAAGGGATGTATAAACTGATCAGTGTCCTCTAATTGTCATCCTCGGCTGATTGCGAGAAAATAAATAGCGAATGGCTAAAGAACACCGCATCTGTCTCAAGCCAAATAGTGCACATAATCTTTACCCAATCACTACTAACAGGAGACGTCCCTGATGACTGGAAGTTAGCTCAGATTATACCAATTTTCAAATCACGCAATCGCGCTTCGCCAGCAAACTATCGGCCTATTTTGATAACCAGCATCGCATCCAAGCTGCTCGAACACATCATTGCTCGAACACATCTGGAATCGTGAATTTTTTCTATCATCCCAAATACGGCTTTCGAAAACTTCTGTCGGGCGATACGCAGCTGGCAGAATTCCACGCACGATATACAACCCTTCCTGATCGAAACGATCTAAAAAAATCCCATAATTATAGATTTTTCAAAAGTATTCTACCGTGTCCCCCATAACGAATTAATCCTTGCAATCCCTCTCAACACTATTTCTTGGATCGGAAACTTCTTAAAAACCGCAAACAATTCACTAGCGCAAATAACTACGTTTCTCCTCTCTCTGATGTAACCTCGGGCGTCCGCCAGGGTGCCTGCTTCTCC
>JABSTR010000865.1:0-48184 GCA_013339765.2 Haemaphysalis longicornis | reverse complement strand
AAATCCAGCTTTGCAAGTCGCCCCCCGAGTTACTTAGCAAGGCAACGTCATGAGAAAATCGGAGGTTACTGAAGTTTTCTTCATTAACCCTTACGCTCTTGTGTTCCCAATCCAACGTTCTAAATGCCTCTTGAATACATGCTGTGAATAACACAGGGGAAACAGAGACTCCTTTTCTGACTCCTTTCCTTATAAGTATTTTACTGCTCTCCTTATAGATGACTTTGGTAGCTTCTCTGGACCCATTGCAGATATTTTTCAGTATTTTCGCGTAATGCTTCTCTATAACCTGATTCCCCAACGCCTCCATGACTGCTGAGGTGTCGACCATGTCAAATGTTTTCTCATAATTAATGAACGCTAGGAATAGTGGTTGGGTATATTCCGCTCATTTCTCTATCGCCAAATTGATCGTTTGTATATAGTGCATTGATGAAGAGTCTTTATTAAACGCTTCTTATTCAAAAGGTTGACTGAAATATAGGATGGCAGAAATTGGTTTAGCGTTAGTGTTGGTATGTACCTTCTACACGATTCACAATAAACTGATCAGGCTGTAATTTTTCAAGTAATTCACGTCACCTTTCTAATGTGTTATGATGTTGATCCCGTTCTTCTGAGATTCCGTTATACTCGCTGTCTTTAGGCATTGCATATACAGGTTTGCCAGTCTTTCTAGTACAATTTTCCCCTCATTCTTCAAGAGGTAAGCGGTTATCTGATCCTCACCAAGTGCTTTCCCCCTTGCAATTTTTTCAAAATGTTATTTCCTTCTTCTGTCGTTTTAAGTGGAATTCTACCTCCTCTGATCGGCGGACTCGTTCGGTATTATTCTGGATCTCTCGGCAACTGTACAGGTTTCCATATAACTGGGCTACTATATATATTTTATCCATATTTGTGAAAACACTGCCTTACTTGTCTTTAAATGCATACATCTGATTTTTTCCAAAGCCTAGACGCCTCTTCACTGCTTTAAGGCTGCCTCCGTTCTTTACTGCAGGCACAATCTTCTGCGCATTACACTTCCATAGGACAGCTGTCTTATCCTTTTTGATTAACGTCGAAAGCTCCGCTAATTGTTGTATGTTAGCTTGGGTGATATAGTCATGCTTTGACATTTAAACATTAAATCTTTCGTCTCCTGGGAACGTTCTCCAGTATCCTGTCCTGCGATTTTTCCTTTGACTTCTATTGCACACGCCGTGCAAATGCGCGTAAGATTGTCTTTCGCTTCCTTTGTCGTAAACGTTGCTTGCTGGGTTAGAGCTGAATATTGTTTCTGGAGCGCGATGCTGAATATTTAATTTTCTGTCTTACTGTTCGGTAATTGATCGGCTTCCCTGGTACTAGCTTGTTACGGTCCCTCCTAAAATCTAGCCTAATTCGAGATCTTATCATACGGTGGTCACTACCCCTTACCCTTCCAAGCACTTCCACATCCTGCACGACGCCAGGGATAATGCATATTATGAAGTCTATTTTATTTTTACACTCCCCATTCGGGCTGGTCCACGTCCACTTCCGGCTCTCCAGTTTGCGGATGAAGGTAGTCTTGATGTGCGGATTATTCCATTCGGCGAACTCTACTAAGATGTCCCGTCTGTTATTCCTACAAACCAGACCACAGTTCCCAAATGACTTGTCTCCAGCCTCCTCCTTGCCTACTTTAGTGGTGAAGTCTCCCATTAAAACGTTATACTGTGTTTTTACCTTAGGCTTAGCCGATTCCACTACTTCGTAGAAACGTTTCACTGTATGGTCGTTATTGCTGGATGTAGGCGCGTATTCCGGTACCACCTTGCATTTGGTCCGAATAATAGGTCAAATTACGAGAGCGGATACCCTCTCGCTAAAGTCGTACTATTGGTCTATGTTACAGCTATGCTTTTATTGACTAGAAATTCCACTCCCTGCTGTCTTCTGTCCACTAGAACACGGTGACGAAAAAGGAGTTCATTTTTGAGCTCTGCAAATGTTTCACCTGTCCTCCTAACCTCACCAAGCCATATTACACGCCTTTAATGCCCTATGATTCATGGAACAATACCTCTAGACGCCCCGCCCTGGATAAAGTTCCCTTGTAAACGTTGCCAGGGTCAGATATTAATGTCTGCCTGTACGGATCCGCATATTCTTAGCAACCACTGCTGTGCCATTGCATACATTGGTCACGAAACTTCAGTGGTCGCTTGGTTTAAGAACACCAGACGCAGCTGCAGGCCGCAGCGCCGCTGATGGCGCATCCAGCGGCCGCGACGTCTGCAAGCTGCTGCGCTGTTTGTGCAGATTTGCTATGTGAATGCTTTAGGGCACTTCCTCGCGCGGCCTTGATTGAGCTGAAATAGTTCTCCTAGTCATCCAATCTTCGTAAAACTACCCCACCCACCTTTCACGGGCTGTATGTTTACACTCCAGTTTCTATTACCGCGTCCCATGACTGCACCTGTGTGTTCGGGTGCATCAACATGCTTACCGCAATATTCTGTTTACAATTTTTAAAGATAATCCTCTTTTTATTCTTTTTGCAGAAGTTCCTCCTATTAGAAAGAAGGGACCTTTGCATTCAGGGGCTGTTAATTCATACCAAGATCAAAAAAGTTAAAGCCGTTCCACTCAATGTGAAAGCGGTCTTAAGTGCAGGGCAGTGATTCGTAATAATGGGCTGTACCGCCGTTATCCGCTTACCGCTACCACACCATGCAATTCTGATTCCCCGCCTTCGCAGTGCTCGCACGACCTCTTCCTGAAACTGTGCCAGCTGGAGTTCTGTTCTCTTTGTGCTTTTCTGCCCACACGTGCCGACATTCCACTGCGACATTTTGCGTTTACTATCGGAAAAGCCAACCCAGCGGGTGTCCTGAACTAAAGGAACGCGGGGGCTTCCGGTTAATTACGTATATTCTTCCTCAATTGTACCTATGCTTTTCTTTGCGATTAAGAATGGGATGATGTATGACAAGCGCCAGCTTTTCACGAGTTTTGAACGTTTATAAATATATAAAAGGCTTGCTTTCGAAGCCTATGGGGTACGCCATGAACAAACGCCTTACCACGGAACGCCACCTTTGTGCTTTATATACTTGGGTCGGGCGAGACAAGTAGGACGACAAGACGAGCGCCTAAAGTTCACTGCACTTAAAAGAAAAATCGCCCTCGTTCACAGTATACCATGAATAATGTAATTGCGGCAGTATGTTTCAAACACAACTGAAAGAGAATATTACTGAAACTGGGAGTGGAATATTGTTATCGCCTGTGTCAGTTGGTACAAACTTGCCAAGACGTAAAACCGCGGCCTAAAGACAAATCACCGATAGTGGAAAAAATTCTGTACCTTATTTTCCACAGCACTCCTCATAACTTTCTGCTTGTATGAAGGGTAAAAGAAAAGAATAAAGGGCATTTTTGTTCATGCAAAAAACAGATAGTGCAAGTCTACAAAGGCAGGGCAATACTGGGATTGAGAGATTGAGTGTAAGGGAACTAAATTTATTCCTGGTGTTATATTCCGGTGACCATTGCGGAAACAGAGAAATAAAAAGCACAAAGGCAACCTCATAGGTTTTTACGTACCAGGCTATGCACAAGGTAACGCTTATTCGCTTGCAAGTAAATAAATGTTTCGTAACCATTCTCGGTGCTGTCGACGGTAATTCACCTAGTAATGTCCCTTCTTACATACGAGTTTGCACTTTTTTTCATTCTTCTAAACGTGCCAAGCTACCCAGAATAGAACCAGGCGCTGCTTGGAAATGCAGAGAACAGGCCAGTGCAATTGTCTGCACGCCGACTGCATCGAAAGCTCGCTAGGTGGACGCACAAAGTCAAACGCGGGGTTCTGCCTCGGCGTTCATGGTAACCTCGCGGGGCAGAAACGATCTTTAGACTGACAAAGAACATCTCGAAGATGATTGGCAGCCTGGCAGGCGAAAGAAAAAAAGCTTCAGCTACCGATCCACTTAATGTTAAGCAGAGTGTTTGTTAAGCTTACATTACCGGGACAATATGGCGCACTCCCCGCACGTTCGCTGCACAGAGCCATCGCCAAAGAACTTCAAAAGATCCTCTTCCTCTCAGGATTTCAGTTAAGGCCTCTCGAACAGAGCAACCAGTTCGCTGTAGACGTTTCGCATACGCATGCCCGTTACAACCGTATTGGATTACAGTCTCTCGTAATTTCTGGTAAGGCGACACCGTCGCAGGCAAATGAAACCATTCGCCCCGGCCAGATTCGTGGTGTCATTTATCGTGCAAACGGGCTAACAAGTGAACAGCTTATGGCTAAACTCACCTGCTACTCGTTGAAGGTAATTAGAGCCACGGCCATGGGAACGAACGGAGCCGCTCTAATCACATTTGACAGCTCCAGACTACCCCTCAAAATTTCTTTATACATCACACTCCTCAAGGTAGTGCCTTATCACCTGAAAGCTCTCGTATGCGACACTTGTCATAAAATTGGACACAGAAAACATTCCTGCCTCCTCGTCTATCAGCATCGGTGCTCCTTCGGTGGTCGCCCCGCACATTGCAACCTCGAGGCCTTTCGTCCTACAAAACCAGTATGACCAAACTGCGGCGTTCACCCCCTAGCAACATACTCGAAATGCCCTGCTCTTCAACAGGTCACCAAAAGCCTGAGAGACGGCATTGCTCGCCGTATCCGAGTTTCGCTACGAAAGGAGCGTGAACAACTAATCGAGCTTCGTCGTAGCAACCAAACGTCGACCGCGATGGCGCATACCACCCCTCCTAGTACACAATCAGCAGCCTCAGAACGTTTGATGTTGTTCCGGAGGACTTCCCGCCAATACAAAGGCGGTCATTACCGAAGGCAGGAGACAGAGAAGGCAAAGCGAAACGGCGCGATGCGCAGAAACATACCATGAAATCTGACGCTACTACAGGGATTGCCGCTCTGTTATCACTGCCGGCATCTTTTGAGCAACCTACGACGGTACCAAAGCTGGCACGGTTACATCGTGCTTATGCTGATGCTCTTCATAATACACGACAGGGTCCAGAAGCACATTTTTCGACAGATCGCTTACGCATGGTACACTTGGAAGAAGACCGACACAAGCACAATATCGAACTGACTAATGCAGAAGTATTAAAATAATTATTGCCTCTCTTAGGAAGGCCGCACGTACCTCCAAAGCATGGGACCGGACTCGGACATACATCATCTTCATTTCAATCTTCGATTCAACAATGACAAGCAGTAGCGCGAACACACATGACATCTTGGCTTCGGGTTCGCCTATCTGCTTTTTGCAATAAAACTGCCGCGGAATTCGTCGGCAACAAGCTGAACTTCAAAGAAGACAGTCCATCACACCTTCGCTCCATCTTGCGGTCTTCAGGAAGCGGGCACTAACAGGCCAAATCTAATAGGGTATAAACCTTACTGCGCCCCTTCCATACAGCGCCTAAGTCCCGGGACAGGGTCGCTAACTGCGGATCTAGTAGCTTATGGGCAGGCATGCGTCCTTGTTCTCTCTCGGCGGCCCACACCGAGCTGGATACGTCAGCTTAGTGCACACAGATGCAGTAGGTGGCGGGAGTGCACACAGATGCATTGGGCACTACTACACATCCAGTAGAACTGTCTTTTCTGGAGCACTTCTGATGAATATATCTCCAAGATCGTGTTATTGGTGGGTGCCATTTTAACGCCATGCGTGCCTGCTGGGGATATCAACGCTCAGATGGTAGGGGAAGACACCTGTGGCAAACATTTGTCAAAGCCAAACTCACCATCGTTAACAAGCTGGCCCTACCAACTTGATTTGGAGAGCACAGAGGTCAGAAGGACGCCTCTCCCGACCTGACACTTGTTTCTCATCACTGTGAGTTCCAATGGTCACAGATCGATTATGTCATGGGCAGTGATCACAATCCTGTGGTGTTGTGGTGGGCCCCTCGAGAGTGAAAGTTATTGCAGCCGCTACAGTGCCATCGGATAGAGGAACAGGTTTCATGGAAGGATTTACGTACGACGCTGCGTGAGGTGGACGTCCCCACAGGAACAGACAAGCTGATCACTCAGATCAACGATGCCAACAAAAAAGCTAAAACTAACCTTTTAGTCAAATTCGATGCTCCGAAGCTGGACTCCCAACTTTTGAGCTTGTGGAATCATAGGCTTCGTGCTCTCAAGGCCTATGGCCGATCTGGTTGGACACACCATCGGAAGCGCGCTCTCAAGCGAATTGCTCAAGAGGTTGAGCAGTTTACGACAAACCTCGCCAGGCAAGATTGCAGCTGCTGTGCCATTCGCTCAACGAAGCCGCTAACTTCTAACTTGTCGAGGGCCAGGCATATTTTTCGAGCTATGCTTGGACACAAGAGGCCCATTTCCCCCTCCCCAAAGCATGGCCTCGAAATTGAACGTCTCTTCAGAACAGCTAGACATTCAAGCAGGGGAGATCTTTTTTCCTCAACCTGAGAATCTGGACACCTTGCCTACGGACCCGCCATTAGGTGCATGGAAATACGACATTCTCCTTATGTTAGATGAATTGGAGGTTTTCATGTATTATTCCAACACTAATAGCACCCCGGGGCCGGATGGTGTGCGATATTCAACACTTTTGAACCTTCCCAAGTAACATAAACTTGCCTTGTTGATAGTGATCAACGCGTATTCGAAAAACGGTTATCGTCCCCTGTCTGGAAGAAATCAGTAGTGATACTAATACGCAAACCTGTCAAGCCGACTCCGACATTACAAGACCTCAAGCCGATATCTCTAACATCCAACCTCTGTAAGGTCATGGAACGCATGGCACTGAGAAGACTAGAGTTGTACTTAGACAACTACAACGTTCTGGCCTCTGGAAAGTTATTCTCAGGAGGCTTCGTAACGATATTCTCGCATACCCTAGCAGCGCACAGCTCCATTTGGTAGTTGGCGAAGACGTGAAAAAGGCGTTTAACTCCGTGCCCCACTCAACCATACTTAACCGGCTCCACGCCATAGGGCTATGCGGAAACCGATACCGCTTCGTGAAAGCCTTCCTTGCGGGCAGGACGTTCTCAGTAATGGTTGGAAATACGCAGGCTGAATGGCAGAACAACCAAACAGGCGTCCCACAAGGCGCTGTCATATCCCCGGCTCTATTTAACATTGTCATGCCAGGTGTCCTACCAATACTGATGTCGATACCCGGTCTTAATTTGGCCGTGTATGCCGACGACATAACCCGTTTGACCCATTGGAAGTCCCCCGGAGAGCATGAACTAGCCCTGCCAGCAGGCCTGAATATAGTTCATGACTACATCCAGCAGCGCGACATAAAGACCTCTTCAGAAAAAACCGAATACGTGGCTGTCATGAACAGTCTTCGACTGCGATCCGAGGCCGAACGAAACCATATCTCCCTTCATTTAGGGGGCTCACTCATATGCCGGAAACGAACAATTCGTATACTTGGCATGCTTATCGACAAAGACGGCGGAGCTAAAACCTGGCTTCATAGCACAATGAATACTTGCCATCAGGCCTTACACCTTATCCGTTGCGTCTCCTCCCGTGGATGGGGAATCAATGAAGCGGAGCTCTGAAAGATCACCCTAGCCCTGAAAAGTCAAACATCCTGTACGCATATTCGTACATGAGGCCTAATGGGGCCCAACGCCTTCAGCTCGAGAGAATTATTTGCAAAGCGATGCGCTTGGTGACCGGGATACCGCAGTATGGCCCAGTAATGGACCTGCACGCGTGCAGCAAAATCAATGCCCCTGCAGGATGTGGCAGACTAGCAATCGCTGGTCCAGCGCGTCCGTCTTCCCACAACGGTGGCTGGCCGTCACATCTTGCGGGCATTGGGATACGTCATGCACAACCTGGAGCCGCTCTTGTCTCCTGCCCAACCATGTGAACTCATCGACTTAGTGAATGGTATACCATTACCAAAAGAAAATGATTTCAGCTAATCCGCAAAGGCGCAAAGCTGCCGCTAAATGCCCCATGAAGATGTCCCACAAGCTATCCCTAGAAGGGACCCTCCAACTATACACGGATGCCGCAAAGTTCCAAAATGGCGCCGAAATAGCTTGCCACTATTCTGAGACAGACGCGACTGTAGTTCAACGTGCCTCACCGAGGAACACACGGTCATCAATCTTGAGCTCATCGCCATACGCCTTGCCATTACTCGAATAGTGGAATGGCGGGATACGTCATCTCGCACCTAATATATTTACACCGACTCGCAAACAGCATACACCGCCTGCCGTGCAGGGGGAGCGGACTACTCCTTTCTAAACACAATTCAGAAAGAATGCCGTCTCCTATAGAAGGAAGGCTACAGCATAGTCATCAAATAGGTTCCTGCGCACGAGGTAATTGCTAGAAAAAAAAAGGCACACCAGGCTGCGCGTGCAGCAGCTCGTTCCGCACATTTGCCTGGATACGTTGTCATTTCCACTTCTTCGGCCATTGCGGATGTTGCAGACCCACCGTCGACGCTAATGGATAAGGCCGAAACATGGCACGTGCTCAATGCTATTGCCACTGCCTTCTCCGGCACTCGGGCAACCCCGAGGAAAAATATCGGCGACCACCCTGCACTCTTCAAAGGATACAGGCGGTAATTCTTCGCCGAGTCCAGACTGATCAACTTCTGTCCCCAGCGCCTCAAACCACGCTTATACGTGACCACACAGTGCACGTTATGCCCCGTGAGAGGCACGACTGAACATCTTTAGTGGCATTGCTCTGCCTTTACCATGGTTCCGGTGACTGCACTACAGTCTCTCAGGGTACGCCGACCTGGTACCCTACAGGAGTGGATCGATGCACCATCGCACGTTGGACCATCAGACGCACTCCGGCTCTGGTGGGCTTTTCTTTAATATTTTAATTACGAGAAACGCCCCGGCCATTTCTTTGCAGATCAGACCTCGGGACCACCCCACCTCGAAGATGTTGGCAGCGGCCCGCCACCCCCTCCACCATAAATCCCCCATTTCAATCGCAAGGTTTATAACATGTTAACTGCAGAAATAAGACGTTAAAAAACAACACCTTTTTAGACGAAGCTTAGGCACAATACGGCTTTAGTTCAACGAGTGCTGTCTACGTCAGATGCAGGAAGAGCTTAAAACAGCACGTTTTGTTTGATCGGGGCTATGTCGTTTATCCTTTTCCTTGCTGGGAATGTTGCTGGCTTAGTTTCCCTGCCGTGAAAATATAAAATGTGGCATCGACGAAAAATCCCACAAAATGGGTGGAGCAACCAACAGTAGCTGAATGTGTAATCATAATCATCACCAGCCTATCTGTGCCCACTGCAGGGCAAAGGCCTCATCCATTATTCTCCAAGTACCCCGGTCCTATGCTAACTGCGACGAATTTATCCCCGCAAACGTCTTGATCGCATCTGCCCCACTAACTTTCTGCCGCCCCTCCAGCGATTTCCTTCTCTAGGGATCCACTCTGTAACTCTTTATGACTGACGGTTGTCTCGCCTTCCCATTACATACCCTGCCCACGTCCATTTCTGCTTCCTAATTTCTACTAATATGTCTTTAACACGCGTTAAAGACATAACACGCCCTATCGTTTTCCGTTCCATTGCACGCTGAGTCGTTCTCAATTTAATTTGAAACCTTTTTGTGAGCCTCTAAGTTTCTGCCCCGTTGGTGAGTACCGGTGAGATGCAGCTGTCATACACTTTTTTCTTAAAGGACAATGGTAGGCTGCCATTTACTAACTGAAAATGCGTGCCGAATGCGCTCCACACTAAACACTCGTCCCACAATGCAAATGTATTTGCGAGAACATTCAATTATGTTTGTTTGCTTTAAAGTGTATAAAAATCTCGTCGATTATATTGTGTGCGCTCGTCGACGTCATGCATATAACATTCTTGGTAGTGCCGGTGATCGCGACTGTGTCTCATTAAAAGCTGGGAAATCGCTAGGGAGGGTGTAAAACTTCTCGTTTTTCAGCGACAATACTAGGATTGTTGCAGTCAATTCACCGGTTCGGATCATGTCAATGTCGTCAAAAGGATTCTCAGATACCTTCTATGCCTATACCTGAAGCTGCAGTGCGGGTCGTGTCAAGAGGAATTACCTTATTTCACTTCTGATGCTGGTCTTTGTTGCTTGGGTAAACATAGAATGGAAAATTTTACGTTGTACCCTTGTACCAGAACAGCAGCCATGCATACAGCACTTGCTTAACATTGTCAATTACACGCACTATTTAGGAAAGCAATTATAACTTGCAGGATAACCTCTGTGTACGTCGGTTTCACCCGAAACAGTTGAAGCTGACTGCGTGCCCGTCGCTCTGGCAGGCTCAGCGCTGCCCGGAGGGTGCCCTATGTTGGTGAAGGGACCACCGCTCAGCAGCAAGTAAGGCGCGTGTCAAGCTCTTCCTAGAGTTACGTAGCAGTTTTATGACCAGTAAATCACTGAACGATTCTGCCTAAACTATCCCCGCACTACTGACCATTAGTTGGACTGGTTAAAATCGAAAATCCTGAATGACTCTGGAGTCGTTTTTTCCAGGTGTCGACGATAGCATCAGCAGCTAGTTGTATAAAATACTTACGCAACAAAGTATTTGCTGTTTTGTGATAAAACTTTGCGATCTCAAAAAAGGGAGAAAGAGATTGATTTGGCCTCAAAACACAAAAAATGATCGATAAAGAAATAAATGAAAGGCTTACATTTGAAGACTGCGCACATGCGTATGCTGATGTCATCGAAAATAGTTTGAAATGGGCTCACCACCGTACCGTAGAAAGCCAAATCCACTTGTTATACTATATTATTACTTGTCTATAGCACAACGAAGATTACAAACGACACGATCTTAATTCGCTCAAGTGCAGCAGATGCGGTGGAGCAAACTATTCACAAAAACAGACTTATTGAGCAAGCTTTACCAGAACACTTCACCAAGAATTTGATTCATTGGTTATGAGGCCTAACGCGGCGTCGCTGCACAGGCGACTAGGCGCGCCGCCAAGGAGGGCTACGAAAAACACTTTACCAATTGGAGGTACCTAATGTACGCCGAAATCTTGAACACACGACCATTTTTGCTCTCCCCGTCCATCAGAAAAGCTGTACGTCTACAGCCATCTTACCAGAAATATAGCAGATAATGTTCTCTCTGGTAACACAAAATTCGCTTTCCTATTTATAACCTTAGCGGAAGAGCCTTCCGCAGCCCAGAGAAGGTGGCGTACACTACAGAACGTTTGTTTGCATATAATATGGCCAATTCTTAGACGTTGCCAACCTTTAAATAGTACCTATAAAAGACTCAACTGATAATATTTTTGGCAATACACATGTATTTGAGTGGTCCATCAAAAGTGGCTATTTTCCAGCAGAAATTAAGCTTGCAAAGGTATTCATACTATTTAAAGATAGAGACAGAAATAATCCCACAAGTAAGACTTTATTATCCGTCCTCGCAGTACTTTGCAAGCGCCTACAAATCAATCTTTCCCGTCTCAACAGTTTGTTTTCTCAGGACAAAATTATAACAATAACATCATGGCTTCGGCAAAAACACACGCTGAATTCGCACTGCTAGAACCAATAAGAATAAGTTTACGCAACATAAAAACTGTTATATATTGGTGCGAATCTGTATTTACTACAACAAAATGGTCGATTCCTTCAGTCACGCTATTTTCTTTAAAAAACTGAGCTACGACATCTGTATAAACTGGGCTTCATTGCCTTAGGCATACTTTATTGGACGAGTACAATCCGTTGTTACGCCTGATACAATTTTGTCTCTTTCATGCGGTGTCGGAAGTAGCCTCGTAATATCGATAAAAACGACAATTTTCTCTATTTTGCATGTAACTGGCTTTGTGTGCAGCGATGACAACAGAGAATACTGCAGTACCCAGATGACACGAGATTGTTAGTTCTTTCAAAAAATATCGAATAATATTAACGCGATGAATTGTGATTCGATCTACACTGCTCGGCCGGGCCAACAGCACGCAATAAGCACAAAGTAGAAAAAAAAATAAATGTAATGTACTCCAAACATAAATGTTTACTTGTGATGGTGGTTGTATTTTTGCTATGAACCACAGAAATATGGTCAGTCTGCACGAAGGTCTTGGTGCAATACTTTGCCACCTCATAATTTGAACGCAAACAGCGTCACCTGCCTTCAAAGACATAACGTCAAGCCTGCTTAATATAGCAAAGCTGGGCATATTTCCTAACTCTCCGAAAGGGCAACACTATCATGGCTTGTTTAGGCCTCACTTGAATTCCGAACATTAGTGTGCGAAAAGACAACTAAAATGAATAATAATATGTGCTTCCCGGAAAAAAGCCATACTGTGTGGTACCTATGTGACATATTGGAATGCCGCAAAGCTTTTATTTTCCCAGGAAGAAATCGTCAGAATTCAGGAGTTTTAAAATTACCACCTGCTTTAACAACGGCCCTTCTCAGCGGCTTGGTTTGGTCAGCTGCATGTTAAATTCTCAACTCCAAGAAATGATCTTCCTACATGGTGCACGCAACAAAAAAAAACAAATCTATCAGTTTTTGACTGCTCAAAGACTAAGTTTTTGAGCCATTCACATACACTAGAGGGCCGAAAATCGTCAAATTGCATTCCTTCAAGGCAGTATCGAAAACTTGCACTAGCAAAAGCAAAAAATAACGGTAAATGCTACGGCATATTTTTGTCCAAAGCATTGTGTTTCATCTAAAGCCTTTGTTTTTTCTTCATAAAATTTAGCGTCACAGTGATGTCTGCATAGTAGAATGACTGTCCGCAACCTACAGTTATATGGTACACCGCATTGTTCATTTCTACATAATAGCAAGTGCTTTTTGATATGTCTAAATAATTTATTTTTCGTCACATCGGAAGAAAATGTTTGTTTCTCGCACACTGTTCCAAATATGATTGCGCCGTCCATTAATGCGGACGATCAAGTACTACTGCTCCGCAACTGGGCCAGCATGTTAACAGTTGGACCAGAATACCGTATGCAATTTGGAACTAATATTTTGATTTTATATAAATACATGCATCCTTTTCGTTGAGACTTTGACAGCCCACGGTGTAAGAAGGACCAAACAAGACAACAAAGTCCCTGATATTGCCTTGAAACCATGTTTATTAAACAAAAATAAAGGCGTTTCCTTCCTGTTAAGTCATACTGCTCAGAGCAACGTTTTAAAGCTTCCAGCTACAACAAACCAACTATCAAAACACAGAAAATTAGCATCCTGAAGTAAAAAACACAGCGGAATTGTTTTTTTCTTTCAGTGTATGCTAAATGCGACTGTGAACAGAGGATTCTACGTCAAAGAAAAGCGTAAGTGAAAATAACAGTTCACTTCGTATTCACATCTATTAGAGCTACTATATTACGTTCATGGTTGTCGGCCATCAGGCACATGACTACGTTTAAAGATGACATGTGCAGCATTCTTATCGCCTAGGAGACGGAAATACCTTCTTAGGAGAAAAGAGCCCAGCTGAACCGGAATTGATCACAATACATTCCAATGAACAGCTCAGGATAACTTTTTTTCAATTTGTGCAAAATATAGCTGTAAATACACCGCGCGTTTTGCAAAAATTTGCAAACATATGGCAATTGTATGTACCAAAAGGATAGAAAATCGAACGTATAAAAACACACAAGAGTCAGATCTCAACTCAGAGACCCTCCGATGCCACTCAAATGTAAAAACCCATGTTCTTCTTGCGGAGAAGCACAGGTGTATGTATAAATATAAAGGAAATAAATAATTGGAGGGTTCATACTAGTGGCGCGAAAACAGGAAAAACAGCGATGTAGGTGGACCAAATTCAAATTCAAATTCAAATTTATTTTATTTTTTACGAAACATACAAGAAAATCATTATACAGGCGAGGGGCCCCGAGTCTGACGACTGTAACGGGACCCTCGGTGAGGAATGCACAACGCAAATATATAAGGCGGCAAAACAAAACAAATATACCTGACCATAAATAGTCAAGAAAAAAAAATCCAAATATCAAGAGACACAAGTTTGAGAATCAGCAAACACTGAATTAAACAAAGAGACAAAAAAACAACACGAAACGAACGTGAACTACAACATTATAAAATAAAGGCATACAAGAACAAACACTTGCAGCAAACCATGAAATATAGGTAGATTTCCTATGTTAATGAAAACGAAAAATCTTATGAGGCGTTTTTTAAAGATGGTTATGGATGATGAAGACTTTATGTTGAGAGAGAGGCCATTCCACAATGAAATTGCTGAAAAGCAAGAAGTTTTTTTGCCTTAATTAGTATGCACAGTAGGTAATAAAAGTTTGTTATTGGCTGCAAACCTGGTGAAATTGCTTGTCCTTAAGTGAACAAGATCTATGGCCTCGTATAAAACGTAACAGTCATGTTACTTATAAAAAAATATGCCTTAGTTATAGTTAAATAATTGATTCACTGGTAATATATTGTTCTCGCGGAAAAGAGGTAGAGCTAAAGAACGATATGAATTACATGTAATGATGCGAATGGATTGATTCTGGATGTGTTGAATGGAAGAGATATGGGGAGAATATGCATTACCCCAGGAAGCAATACCATAATTAATATGACTATGAATAAAAGCGAAATACAATAATAGCAGTGCATAATGAGAAAAAAACGACCGTGCCTTCAATATTGCCCTGATGCCAAATGCAGTTTTCTGCTTAAGTTGTGCAAAATGTAAACAAAACGTAAGGCTAGGGTCGATATCGATGTCGAGAAATGATGACTGTTCGGACGGAAAAATAGTGTGACATCCGAGGATAATGGCGGGGAGAAGGCTGGTATGCCTCTTGGAAGTCCTGAAAATCATGAATTTAGTTTTTGTGGGATAATAACTAAGTAGTTATCGCTACACCAGTTAACGACGTTATTGAGCACAGTATTCAAATTGGAGGTTAGAGAAGTTATAGATTTATCGCATAATGATATTGTGGTATTATCGGCACATAGGACACAATGAAAGGAATGAAGTAAATTCGGAAGGTCATTAATATACAAAATGGACCCAAAATGAAACCCTGGGGTACACCTTTGTTAAATGTTTTTATTTCAGAGAAGATGTCAGCCACACATACTGTGCACTGCCTGTTGAGCAAATAACTTTTTAATAATGTTAGAGGTGGCCCATTTACCCCATATGCTTCTAATTTCTGGAACAAAACAGCGTTGTTAATCGTATCAAAGGCTTTACTGAAATCTAAAAAAACTGAACCCACAAAATATCCGGTATCGATTGATTCTTTTATATAGTCTGTTAAGGAAAGTAAGGCTAGGATAGTAGAACGCCCCGATCGAATACCAAACTGGCAAAGACTCAGAAGATTGAATTTACATAAAAAGCTGTCTAGGCGCTTAGCAAATAACTGCTCAATTAACTTACTAATGGTGGGAAGAATAGAGATTGGGCGATAATTAGAAATTAACAGCCGTTCGCCTTTTTTAAAGACGGGTATGACGTTTGCTTTTTTTAGGGAGGAAGAAAAAACGCTGGTTTTGAAGATAAGTTTGATTATATTACTGTGCATGTCGGAAATGAGATGAGCAACTAATTTTAAATGACGTATAGAAATCCTGTCCAGGCCAGCACTTGTATTTTTTAAAGAAGAAAGCGTGGAACAAACTTCGTTTGCGGTAACAGGTGAAAGAAAGAATGACTGGCTAGCACGCTGGATGTTATGACGGACATTTATATTCTGACGGGCGTGCTTGTAACAAGAGGAAAAGTATTCACTGAAAGCATTGGCAATGTAATGGGTTGATGCAAAGTTATGCCATTATGGATAATTTTACATGTAGCTGTGCTAGTTGTGGATGTGTTAAGAAAGTTGTTCAGTATATCCCACTGTTTTTTAAGATTGTTTTTATGTTTAGTGAATTCGGATTCATAGTAACGCTTTTTTGCCTGTTTTAATACAATGTTTAGAAGAGAAGAGTACTTTTTATAACGTAGCGCAAGCTTACAATTGAAGGGTGCTATTTGTCTTTCGGTAAAGGTTATCTTTTTTTCTGATGCTTTCGAAAAGCCCACTAGTCATCCAAGGGTTATCCGGGTGTTTATATTTCTTTTTACATTTGACCGCGGTTCTGCTTAAAGATACCGCCATTAAAAATAACGTAGAAAACTGCTGTAGAGCTTCCTCAGCATCACACAAAGAATCAACTGCCGACCAGTCAGTTTCTGTGATGACTTCAACAAACTTGCCAGAATCGAATATGGATGTGTAGTACATAGTGTTTCTACATGACACTTCAGTGTCAAAGGTAACAGAAATTGGAAAATGATCAGTTACATCAACGTCCACCACGGCAGACGGGGCAGGAGGCGTTATATTACATAATGCGTGATCTGTGAGTGTGCGCGATCCCTGTGACGTGCATCTAGTGGGGGCTTTATTCACGGATTCAAGACCAAACCCTGAAAAGCAATCACTGTAAGCAGTGTACAAGTTGGAATCAGTATCTAACAAGGTAATGTGGATGTCGCCTACTAAAAGGATGTCCTTATTTTCAATAGTTAATTTGTTGAGGATAACATCAAGGCCAAGCAAACAATCGGGGAGGGAAGATGAATGCGAACGATAGATGCAACCAAGAATGAAGCTTTTATTGTTGTGTGATCAGAAGGAACGGTCCACTTCGACCCAGACTGATTCGCAGAGGCTGACATTTAGCGGAATATCATGCCTGTGCATGTACGAGATGTCAATTTACGCGAGATAAGAACGCGTTCGTGTGCAGCAGTTCGGAGATAAGATAGTTCGTGGCTGTCTGTTGAACGATAGCAGTACTCGGTTTGGTATGAGCGAAAGGCATGCAGGTCACCATCAGAATCTGAAAACCACGTTTTGGAAATGCAAATAAATGTGAAGTTGTGATTAAGTCAGGTGATAAAGCTATTGATTGTGTCGAAATTTTTCCGAAGGCTTCGGGCAATAAAGTGGATCAGTGACCGATTGTGGTTAGAAAGGCAAAACTTCGCTTCATTTAGGAACATCAAAGACATTGGTTACGAAGCGAGTAGGCATTTGTCAGAAGCAATGGGATTAGGCATGAATTACGTGAACACGGGCAGGTCGCTCTCTGTGGCTATGAGATAGACCTTGCTGTCTTCCGTTTTACTGGCCTTGATACGGCAGTTATCCGTCCACAAGAATCGCCAGCCCGATTCCTTCTTTAGTTCAAGGGCCTTAGTCGAACGTTAGGTGCTCGTTGATAAAAACAGGGTCTCGGTAACACCAGAAAAGCCGATGTTGCTCGTGTTGATTCTAGCTTTCCGCGCCTTTCGGACAAAGTCGTTTTTCTTTTCACGCGAAACGAACCGTGCGATGATGTTCTTTTCATTCTTGTTTTTCGACATAGTTTGTACGCGGTGGATAACATCGATTTTGCAAGGTTTGACAGGGCACTCAATAGCGTCGCACACACTCTGCGAAATGGCAACGCAGTGTTTGCCTTTTGGTGCAGGAATTCCCTTAATCTCGATGTTGTTGAGTCTCGTGTATTGCTCGAGCTCAGCCACCCTTCTTTCCAGAGCTGCATTCTGTGCCACAAGCTGTCTGTTTGACGCTATTAGATCTTTCTGCTTCACCTTCATCACGTCTTATTCCTTGCTTACGAAATCCACACTTTCTGCAAGTTTCCATTGTTCCGCAAGACCTAGCGTTTCCAACTTAGCCTTAACGTTCAAGCTAAGAACCTCGACCTAGTTTATTGTTGGTTTATTGTTATTATTGTTGGTATGGTAAGCTAGTTTATTGTTGGTTCTGCCAAATTTATGCATACTTATGAATTGAGACTCCGAAATTTTTTTTTTGCGAGGTTATGCTTCCAAACTTGGCGAAGTTTCCTGCGTGCTGTTCGTTAGCCCACCGAAGAGAAATAGACACTCAATCATGAGAGGTACAATGTACGCCAGCTCGTAGCTCCCTAATTTCTGCAACCCTCTGACGTGGCCCCTCTGGATCACCTGCGCAATATTTTGGAAGTGAACCACGGTAGTCGCATCCGTTTTTGAGTAGTGGGGCGCCTTTACAGCGTTCTTCTTCTTCTTCGAAAGTGCCTCTCTTTTTGTCGCGCCGTCTCTCCTTTCGTCGGAGACCTGGCTTTTGCGCCTAAGAAACATTCTGAGCTTTTCACTGGGTTCTTCAGATCTGGCAGGCTGGAATAGATTTGCGGGAAGGATCTTACATATCTCCTAAAGTGGGCAGCGTTAGCACGGCCCAGAACCGACGGCAACAGGCTTCAAGAACGCAGTTCCTGTAACGTGACCTTTTTTAAAGACGATAGTCTTTCTTGGGCTCCTTAAACCCAGAAATTTTGGTCTGTCTGTATGTCTGTATGTCTGTGTGTCTGTCCGTCTGTCTGTCTGTGACTCGATTCAGCCACCCGGCCAAAGCAAAACAATGCCTGCCCATTAGTCTTATATAGTCACAGCTACATCTAACCCGTCTATGTCCGGTGTAAGGTTCATACTTGTCGACATTGTTGAAGAAGAACAAGACATTACGCAAATATGAGACAGCAAATCAATACAGAAGTGATATTTGCAGTGTTCCTTTATAAAAAAATCAAACATGCTTGCTTTTGCGAAATTAAATACTTCATCAACTGCAGAAAAAGAATTCACCTCGCCGTCGCCTACTGTCGCCCGCGCACTATAGCTTCTTGCGCCATTTTAAGAAATCAACCGGCAACAGTTACGAAAGGTTTCACTAGATAGGTTTCACGTTCTGCTTGCAACGCACGTGGAGTAAGGGAAACGCGGTTCTATAAACGTTGAAGTAGGGCGCCTCGATTAACGCGCGTCTCCGCCGTACAGCAGCGTTCGCATCGAGACACCCCGGTTTGGAGCAGTGGAACGCGGGAAATTTAAAATGATTTAAGCAAACCTTTGGAGTCTTTGCCTTGGGAGGAGCGCGACGCAAGAGGAACAACATGAGAGGTGAGCGGCAAAGCGAAGGGAGGCATTTACTTCGCAATAGCCGATAAAAACTATCGTCTTTTGACGACATTTGCAACGAAAGGGGCAGATACGCGGCCAATTTTTTTATGTACGCCCCTGGAGCCGCAAAAACGCGTGAACTGGCAAGGAGAAGATATCTCGAGAGATTGCGCCACCCATTGTTGGGCAGAGTGTTGTCGAAGGTCGGGCGACGGTGACCCGTGCGATGATGTCACCGCTTCACGATGTTTGCTTCCGCACTTTCGCGTGCCCTACGTCAGCCTAAACAACAGAGCTGATGGATGTTCCTCAAACGTCCGTTGAAGCAAAATTATAAACCTTTTGGTAACACATTTGTGGTGTGACGACAGCGAATCGATTTGCAAACGACGAAGGGGCGGAATCTGGGCATAAAATTAATGTTGGAATTTCAGACGAGAAAAAAGACTTTCCTTGGTTAGCTCTCGGACAGTCCGCTGAGGATTGCTGTAGAACGCATTGCGTTAGCTACACAATGTAAATAACTAAAGTATGTCTATTATTTATCCTAACATCGCGGTGGAGGAGGCAATGCATACCCGCCGAGTAGTTGTTTTGCCTATCGCCCGCAACCACATTCCAATGAACTTCTCGCACAGGTGCGTTTCGCCGTAAGTCATGATTGACCACGGAACTCTGAAGTGGACGCTACAGTTACTACTGCGTGATAGGGTACAACGCCAACGGTGGCACCTCCACGTTCCTCGTCATTCATTTAGCCTTGCAACCCAGGGCCTACACGCAGTAGAGATGGTGTCGAGATCTAATAGATTTTCAATATCCGCCAGCATGTAGGTGCGTCGCAACGATGGGAGCCAATGCGGATGCTGGTGAATGCACTATTTTATCTCAAGGAACCGCTAGGGTATACGTTCATATGCATGATCACAAACTGACCAGTCAGAACCACCAACACGGATACCCGCCCGAACTGCCAGACAACCCACCAGCAACAGGGTCGATGCTCAACTACAACTTGCATACCGTAGGCAGACGGCCAATGAACAAAAAAATACCTCGTGTCCGTACGCTTTACAAAAGAGTCGACCCTAACGTGACGTAGGTCATCAAGGTTTCGAACCAGCTTAAAGGAATTGCTGACGACTCGTTTTACTGCTCGCCTGCAATAACTGTTTCTTTTGATCTCAGTCGTACAATGGCGAAGATTTGAACGAAACCGATCGCATTGCGCCGGAGTTTACTTGGGCGCCCAATACTGCTGCGATGGCGTCACAGCCATTGTACACCGCGATATCGAGGCCATGCTCTCATCTACCGTTCGCAGCAAGCGTCAAAACCTTATCTGTCAACTCCCTTGCTGATACAAC
Organism: Haemaphysalis longicornis; assembly: GCA_013339765.2. NCBI lineage: Eukaryota > Metazoa > Arthropoda > Arachnida > Ixodida > Ixodidae > Haemaphysalis > Haemaphysalis longicornis. The sequence continues at coordinate 27,825 of JABSTR010000865.1, read as the reverse complement.
CCCTCCATCAGCAAAGCATGTTCAACTTGGCCACTCATATGCTTGTTCTGTCAATCGTGTATGAGACAGACAAATACTCGAACCAATGTCTCGCCGAAATGAGTACAAACTTCACAGATTCCACACCCTCTATCCCGCTGAACGAAGGGCCCCGGCTTAGAAGAAAATGGGCTGTAATGGCTGCGGCGCGGGGCATGGTTCCAAATACTGCAGTGGTCTTTCGAGGACCTAACCATGCGAAAATACGACAAGTTTCCGGGCAACCTTTGCCTTCACTTTGGAGTCCAAGGCCCTCGCATTTCTTACCATTTGAGAGACCTAATTCTGATCCCGGATGCCTCGAATCGCGGTGCGTCCCGCGAATTACAAGAGATGTGACCCGCTCATCTTAACATCGTCGCTCTGTCTCCAACCACGTTAGACGCCCTTCGTTGGAAAACAGGCAGATGCAGCTTTCGGGGGTGACGCTACATCAACTGTTATGCTGAAAAATACCCGAACTTGGCTCTATAGCAAATGTTACTAGACGTTGTGTTGATCATGTAGCCGTCCCTACAAAAATTGATAGATGCTCACTAATATCTGTCATAAGTGCGGACCTGTAACGTCATTGAAGAACTGTTATGATGCCACGCACGTAAGGCCGACCTGTTTAGAGTGATTACTGTCTATCTTGTGTCGGCACAAGCGGAAGAATTAGAATACAGGATGGAGTCCCAGAGGGACATAATCGTTTTCGGGGATCGTCCTTTAGAACAAACATTAGCCATACCGAATCGCGCCAAAACAGAAAGCAATAACCCAATGCTCAAACGGCGGTATCCTGTATCTGGTGCAGAGTGGCTTGTTACCCAAAGGAAGCGGACATAACGCGTAGAAGGACACCGTTAGGACTCTTTTTGGTGCATGATCTGTGCCGCTCAATCTAGTGAGAGAGGACAAGACGTGCTGCGTCTGCGTCAACAACTGGCACTTCATTAAGATCTTCATAAAAGATGTCTATCCCGGTCGACTAATTGGCGATGCGTTCTTTTACTGGTCTCCGCAAATAGTGCAGTGCAGTGGCTGTCGACGACATGTACCAGAAAAAGACAGCTTTTCTCACACCTTACAGCATCTAATATTTCAGAGTAATGTTCTTTGGTCTTTAAAAAACTGCGACATTGAAAAATCTCTGTTAATTTGTTTCAATTCGTCAATATTGCGTTGGTATTTTTATTTTTGGCAACGTTTCCAACCCAGCCTCGACGCCTTCCTGGTATTCTTGCCATTTTTCGCCTAAAACTACTGCAGCTAAGAGTTCATGCTGTCAGTTTAGACAAAGGAAACTTACCTTTATGACACCGCAAATATGCGAAACGAGTACAGTCCGGGCGTTATATGATACAAGGTGTGTGCTACTTTACTCTGTCACGCGGAGCAAAAGATAGACGAAGCTTTGGTGACTTATGCTCCACTTGGCACCGAGTCCGCTCAAACGAAGCTTAGCTAGCTTGTCGTCCCACCAAGCTAGCTCCTTGGCAACGTAAACCAGTTTGCTAAAGGGTATGACCAAAAAAGGTTATTGTGGTCGGCTTTTCATCAGTCAGCCCAGTTCTCTAATCTTCAGCCACTTTATTCAATTTCCTACGAAGAAGTCCGCTCCAGCGCAAGTGGTGGTGGAATTGGCGATATCATGGTTCAAACTGACAGAAGCCATGACCAAATAATTTTCTACGTTCTACCCCCTTGTGTTCCCCCTTCACAATAACGGTACAAACGTGTCTTGCACTGGTGTAGGCAGTAGGCAAATTTTCACTATTCGTTTATACGGCCACTTTTCACAGTAGTGATTAACCATCATGTAACCAGCCACGCACACAAGCGAACCCCACGGGCTTATGTGGGCTGGATCATGTATTTCTATATGTACCGCGAATAAAAATAGTAATATTGTTAATATTATTATAACAAATATCGCCTATGAAAGACCCCAAGGGAGAGATTGTTCTTGTTGTGATATGGAGGAAAGAACGTTTACGGTCGCTCATAAATTTGGCGCTTCCCACAATGATATTGACCCCTTATCTCGCAACCATGGTTATCGTCGGACAACGCGGACAGCGCCGTGGATGTCCCTTTTAGCAGTTTCCAATCTCTCTAGGATAGGTGACGGAGAATGTAGCAACTCTCATTGGCGCTCAGTCAAGGACCGCCCAAAAAATACCCATACTGACCCATCGTTAGGTGTGTTCTTTCACACCCTTACTACTCCTTACTAGCTCAGCTACTGCTCTGATGAGCACGACGACCTTTTCATTGTTTATGTACAACTGTAACCAGATAGGCTCAAACAGGTTCGTGATGATTCCTTCACTGGCTGTCTGGGAATTTATTAGAGCATTCGACACCGATGTTTCTCCCCCAGTCTCTACAAATGAGTAATACTCTATGCCGGCCACTGTGACCTTTGCTAACGACTTAACAAACTCTACGTGCGGCAGTTAAGCTGGACAAGAAAATTGAACCAACGGCCGCAATATTCCACACCACCCTTGCTGGCCTGACGCATACAAGAGAACTTCCTCCGGAAAAACCGCTGCCGTGTTTGGACCTTCTCTCGTATTTAAACTAGGCTATCCCTGTTTTAAGTATGCGCGTCACTGGAGGAAAAGTCTGCTCTTGTTCTGGTCTGTCCTTTCGAAAGCCGGAAAACAAAGCATGAACTCTGTCAATTTAGGAAGCTTCATTCAGAGGCCTTCCCCGCAGAAAGTGCAGCTTCGTTTCGAGTCGCGCATTAAAATGCTTCCACAGTCAGGCTTCACAGCTGCTCTGTCAAGCAACTTAGCAGAGTTCTTGGTAGGGCTATCGAGGGAAGACAACAGAGATAGATTGAAAAAGTAAGGCCAGCGAAACTAACGGCCGTCCTCTATGTGCCCAGCGTTTCTCACCTGTGAAAGAGTATTGCGGGACGCCCTAGAGCTAGATTAGTGGTTTCTATACGAAACAAAACTAAGTGAACTTTGCAAACCAGGATTACCCATAAAACGTCGAAACAAGGAAAGAATAATCGACCAAATATTGCCATATTCATCAAGGGCCACACAAAACGTTACGTAAAATTCAGGTGCTGCTTCTTTTGTGAAGTTCAGCTGTCTTGTGGAAAGTTATATATTGTTCAAGGTGCGCTCAGTTTGCATGATTGACTTCTCAAGTATGCAAGCACACTAACAACCACCACTGAGGGCAACATTAGCAGACACTATCACAACTAAGGATGCTCGCCGAGATTCCACGACAGGCGGGTTGCAAAAACACATAAAGCAGCGCGAGCGTGAAATATGCGAGGCGTATCTTATTCACGATGGGGTAAATGATTGTCTTATCAAGACGTCTGTAGATTTACTGTGTCAGGAAACTCGATATCAGGATTCTTCAAAACAAAGCGGCACTGTTTGCCTCTTGTCCCGCGTTTGATTGTTACCCTGTACCTGCAGTGCTCAATAAATAATATTGCACGTGTATAGTTCCTGTATTTAAGGCGAATCTTTTTACCTCTACACCAAGGGTTGTTTGCGACCATTGGGGTCAAGAGACCTCAGCCGCGAACAAGTGAAAACTGGCACCACCAGGAATCCAACCGGCTACGAACAGAGAAACGGGGCGAGTGCCCGTTGTCGTACCGATTGGGAATGCCACCCGTGGCTTAGAGCTTGACGAATCCCACATACTTCGGTGGAACAACGCTTGCCTCCTTGGCCCACAGCAGACTGAACGTTGGCGCAGATGGGGGATCTCAATGGAACGCAGCGTGTTGTCGGTTTCATGGTCGTTCTCGCGCTCTTTAAAATTCCGACTGTCTGTAGCCGCCTTACAGTCGTTACGTGAGGCTGTTCCGCGAACGGCGGCCCAACACCTCGTTATGGACGGCGAGCTGCTTGGTAGCACTTATAGATGAATGTTGGCTGTAGCTTGGAAGACCATGATGGTAACACTCGCTTCGCCGCAAGGCGTCACACATCCCGATTCATACCCTCCAGTAGAGAGCGGTTTTTTTAGTTTGGTGCAGGATATTTCCAGCCGTGCTGCATCTTCCTGGCGTAGGGTTACGCACTGGCTTCCCAAGTAGACGTTGGCACGTATTTTATGTCTGTTCAGCTTCACTGGCATGAAATATTTTCCGTTGACTGCGTCGGTAGCTTGAAATTCTGATTCCACAACGTTTTAAGCCGCGCGCAGCTGTCGTTCCTTCTTCGTTCGGCAGTCTCTCGTTTTCTGGCCCACTCGTCTGCAAGCGCCCCATTGTGCTTTCCGTTGTGGAGAGGGGCATTTGAGAGACAAAAGGCCGTATTCGTTGCAGTTGAATCACCGCGGTTTCCCTTTCTCGTTTGAGAGAGGCTTGTTCCTCGGTCTGCGTGAGAGGAAGTCTCGGCGATCGTCGGCCGTTTTGGCTCCGGTTGCGTTGGTAAGATGATTGCCCCCTTCGAAGAGCCCCTTTTGATTGTCGGTGAAATGCTTGCCTTTTTGGTGGAAAGCCGGTGATACTACGTTCCTAGATGATATTCTAGACGCTTGAGACTTTGTAGCGATTCTTCTGGACATTCGTACGTGTGAACGCTCACTGATTCGACTGTGTCTTGATCGTTCAGGCCGGTGATGATGTACTAGGCCCAGCCTTTGTCAATGATGTTACACCTGCGAGCCTTCGCGAGCTTGTCGTAGTAGTAAGATTCGATGGGCTCACCTCGCTTGCGACGACGAGCTTTCTTTTATGGTGGAGGCGTTGCGTTCCTGATGTCGATGGAAATGCACGCTTTAGTTTGTTTTTTCACTGCACCCACGTTTTGTCCACAGATGACAAGGAATCATACCAGGTCTTGGCCGGGCCTTCCAATCTGCATTGTACATTGCAGGAGGGTAGCCTGTCCGACCAACCGTAAATGTCAGCCAGTCGTCGACTCGCCGAATTCACGCGTCGACGGTCGAGGAGCCTGATGAAAGGTGACCGAATCATGACACAAGACACGAAGTTTCTGCCGCGGGCGTTACGGGTGTGGCAGGCATCTGTTGCGTTTGAAGGAGCGTCATACCGTTTATCGCTTCCCTCACCGCTGCTTGTACAGCTGCTTGGATGACAGCTTTCATGTCCATCGCCGACTGCGGTGTCGTGGAGTCACTCGGGCCTTCGTTTTCAGACCTGGTGTCGGTGAGCTCCCCGTCATCACCGCTGACCTGGTTCGCGCCATCTTCATTCCTTGTCGCTGAAGAGGCTGCGTTTCGCGCCACAGGCCCCATCGTAACTGTAGGGGCGGCTTCTCACGTTCAGACTTTATGCTTATATCAATCTTCTGAACGGTTATCTTTATTGAGAGCCGTTGCTGAACTGAAACAATTCCTTTTAAACAATTGATTTCCATTACAATGGCGGCTCGCGTGGCTCGTCGGGGAGCGCTCTTCTTGCTCTCTGACGGGGCAAGTTGCCTGCTTGCCCCGTCTTGCTCTCTGACGGGGCAAGCAGGCAAACGGCTTCCGTTTGCCTGCTCACGTGACACGATCGCACCTGGAGGAGTTCGTTGGCGTCATCCAGCAGAAGCCCTGCGTGCAAAACACATAAAAAAAGTCAATCTATGTTACACAAGTTTATAAACACTAAGGATAGGGAAATACGCAACGCGTACAAAAGTTTACAATCAAGCTACACAGTGATTTAAAAAGAGAGAACAGGGAATATTACCAATGGAGATTTTTTCAAATACGAAGCCTCCCCAAGAATATGTGGGGTACTTTTAACAAAATAACTAGTATAAAAACAATAGCACAGCCGCAATTCTCACATTTAGATGGAGAACCAGTACAAAGGCTTTAGCTAACCAACTATGGGAATAGTAATTTTATTCATGTAAGTGCATATCCAACACACACTAATAAAGGCGGCCGTGGCGCGGCTGGCATTCCACGATTTCCCAGTTCTATCGTTTTGAAATCTACGAAAGATTTCGAAGTACGGCACCCTAACGGAAAAATAAATAATAATGCAGCGCTAGGAGCTTCCAGGGTTTTTTTCCGAGTGGGATTAGTTGCGTGGCAATAAAGTATGTGATGTGTTAGCGCGCCTTATTAACACAGCGAAATGCCGGATGTCGTCGTGACAAACCTTCACTACTCGCCAACGTGTGTGACTTGGGACAACCCAGAGATGCCTTTCTTGTGAACCTCCGTCTTGAAACTTCTTGAACACCTTGCTGTTGTGCAACTCATACTCGCTTGGCACGCTTCGATATTCTGTCGTTAAGCATTCTTTTTTTCTGAACTCTCCTTTAGTGCCAATATTTTGGGATCGTTAACTTGACCGATAGCAAGACAGTCTTCGGCTTCCATGCACGTAGCGAGGACCTGAATGCCGCCAATGACATCGGTCTTGTCTGGAGGGTCGTTTGTTGAGTGGCTTAGTGCGTCGACATGCGCCATGATCGTGCCCTTTCGGTACTCAACATCCAAGGTAAACTCTTGAAGTCGAAGCCACCACCTGCCGATCCGAGGTAGGTGGGTTCTTTTACTCATCGTTTTCCGCATGGCATTCCAGTCAGACAACACCTTCAAAATTAGTCCTATTAGGAGGACCGGAACTTCTCCAGGGCCCACACAACTGGCTATGTTTCCGTCTCGTAGGAGTGGTATCTATCCGCACACTCGGTTGTCCGTCGGCTGGCGTACACGATGAAATGCAGCTTTCCGTTAGCTTGCACTTGTAATAATATAGCTCCCAGCCCATCTCTGCTGGCATCCGTGTAAAGTTCTGTTCTTGCGTCGAACGAGAACTAAGCCAAGATAGGCTTTTCGGTTAACCTCTTTTTCAGCTCGGAGAACGCGAAGTTTTGTGTAGCAGTCCACTTTCACGTCTTGTCCTTGGAAGTCATTTTCGTTAAAGGCTTAGCAATGGTAGCGAACCCCTTGACACATCGTGGGAAGTAGGTTGCGAGTCCTAGGAATCGGTGGAGATCGTGTGCATTTGTCGGTTACTGAAATTCAGCTACACACTGAAGTTTGAGAGTCCTGGTCGCACCCCTTCCCCAGATATGTCTTAGCCAATGTAGTCGAATCTGTCGCAGACGACGTAACACGTACTCAATCGTAGCGTCTGTCACGCTCTTCGTAGAGCCTCCCGCAGGTGCTCGAGTCCCTCGTGTACAGTTGCCGTTGGGAGCACGATGCCATGCATGTAGGCGAGTGCCACGGAGTATCGCCGAGGTCCCAGAACCACGTTGATCATCCGCTGGAATACCGCTTGGGCGTTGTCTAACCCGAACGGCATTCGGACGAACTCGTAGTGCCCGTCAGCGGCGTTGAACGCTACCTTCTGTCTCGACTCCTTTTTCATGGGGATCTTGTAATAACCAGACGCTAACTCGAAACTCGTGAGGAAGCACTTTCCTCGGAGGTGGTCCAGCTGATTAGTGGCTGGCTGGGGGAACCTATGCTTGTTTGATACACGGTTACGTGCACGGTAGTCAACACAAATCCGCAGTTCTACTGTCGTCTTTTGCACGAGGAGAATAGGGCTGGCCTGGTCAGAAGTAGAGTCGACAACGATTCAGGCTTGCTTCAGTTCTTCGATACTCTCTTTTGTGTGAGCCCTCTCTGCGAAGGAAAGTCGGTAGGGATGAAATCTCACTGGATCATCTGTCGTCAGCTCGACGTTCATTTGCGGCTGCATTGATCTGCTCAATCTCCGAAATGTTGCGTGCAAAGCAATCACGATACTTGTCAATAAGGCATTCTAGCATTTCTCGCTGCTGAGGAGTAACAGCAGGTCCAGTATGTATCCCTTCGCCTGGCATCGGCTGTCACTGAGCGACGTGGACGTTTAGTTCTCGCTTCGGCATATCATCTGTCTAGCAGATTTCCGCTCGTGCTGCCTGCTCGTATTTCTTGATATCCAATCATGGTTTGACATGTTAATGATAGGTAGGCATGTCTCGTACGCCCAGTCGACAGTTACGACGCAGCGTGGTATGCAGTGCTCACGTCTTTCCTGACACCGGAATTGTGCATCGATTAACACGTCCGTGCTGGGAATGCCACCCGTTGCGTAGAGCGTGAGGAATCCCACATACGTCAGTGGAACAACGGTTGCCTCCTGGGCCCACAGACAGACTGAACGTTCGGGCAGATGGGGGATCTCAATGGAAGACAGCGTGTCGCCGATTTCGTGGACGTTTTCGCACTCCTCAAAAATCTTGCTACCTGTCGCCGCCTTGAAATCGTTACGTGAGGCTGTTTCGTGAACGGCTGCCCAACAACTAGTGGTATGGACTGCGAGCTGCTTGGTACCACGTACAGATGAACGCCGGCTGTCGCTAGTCTGACCCTGATGGTAGCACTTGCTTCGCCGCAAGGCGTCACACATCTCAATTCATACCCTCCAATAGAGACGGGTTGTTTCAGTTTCGTGTAGGAGATTTCGAACCGTTCTGCATCTTCCTGACGTAGGGTTACGCACTGGCTTCCCAAGTAGACGTAGAAACGTATTTCATGTCTGTTCAGTTTTGCAGGCATGAATTATTTCTCGTTGACTGCGTCGGTAGCGCGAACGTTGAATTCCAGAATGTTTTGAGCCACGCGCGGCTCTCATTCCTTCTTCGTATTGCAGTCTCGTTTTCTAGCGCACTCGTCTGCAAGCGCCGCATCACGCTTTCCGTTGGGGAGAGAGGCAATTGAGAGATAAATGGCCGTATTCGTTGCAGTTAAAGCACCGCGGTTTTCCTTTCTCATTTCAGAGAGGCGTCTTCCTCTGTCTGCGTGATAGGGAGTCTCGGCGATCGTCGGCCATGTTGGCTCCGGTTGCCATGTTAAGGTGATTGGTCCTTCGAAGAGCCCTATTTAATTGTCAGTGAAATGCTTGGCGTTTTGGCGGGAAGCCGGCGAAACTACGCTTCCTAGACGATATTCTAGACGCTTGAGACAATGTAGCAATTCTTCTGGAGATTTGTACGTGCGAAAGCTCACTGCTCGATCTGGGTCTTCATCGTTCAGGCCGGTGATGATGTACTCGACCCAGCCTTTTCAATGATGTTACACTGGCAAGCCTTGGCAAGCTTCTCGTAGTGGTGAGATTTGATGGGCTCACCTCGCTTGCGACGACGGGCTTTCATTTCACGGTGGATGCGTTGCATTCCTGATGTCGTTCGAAATGCACGTTTTATTTCCTCTTTACACTGCACGCACGTTTTGTACACTCATGACAGGGAATAGTACCAGGTCTTGGCCGGGCCTTCAAATCTGCATAGTGCATTGCAGGAGGGAAGCCTGTCCGACCAACCGTTAATGTCACCCAAGTCGTCAACTCGCCAAATCCACTCGTCGACGGTCGAGCACCCTAATGAAACGGGATCGAATCATGGCACCACACGCGAAGAATCTACCGCGGGCGTGGCAGGCGTCTGGTACGTTTGAAGGAGCGCAATACCGTTTATCGCTTCCCTCACGGCTGCTTGTACTGCTGCTTCCAAGGAATACGGCTTCCATGTTCATCACCGGCTGCGGTGTCGTGGAGTCACTCGGGACTTGGTTTTTAGATCTGATGTCGCTGCGCGCCCCGTCATTACCGCTGACCTGGTTCGCGCCATCTTCATTTGTTGTCGCTGAAGACACTGCGTTTCGCGCCACAGGCCCCATCGTAACTGCAGAACGGCTTCTCACGTTCAGACATTGTGATTATATCCCGCTTCTGAACCGTTATCTATATGGAGAGCCGTTGCTGAACTGAAACAATCCTCCATTACAACGGTGGCTCGCTGGCCCATCGTGGAGCGCTCTTCTTGCTCTCTGATGCGGCGGTGCGTGGGCGCGGCATCCGCTCGCCTGCTCGCGTTACACGATCGCACCTGGAGGAGTTCGGCGGCGTCATCCAGCAGAAGCCCTGCGTGTAAAACATATAAAAAGAGTAAATCTATATTACGCAAGTTTACAAAAAATAAGCATAGGGAAATACGCAATGCGTATGAAAAGTTTAGAAATAAGCCACAGAGTGATTAAAAAAGAGAGAACAGAGAAAATTACGAATGGTTTTTATTCACATACGAAGCCTGCCTAAGAATATGTGGGATACTGTTAACAAAATAACAAGTATAAAACCAATAGCACAGACGCAATTCCCACATTTAGATAGCGAACCGGTACAGAGCCTTCAGCTAACCAACTGTGTGAATAGTCATTTTATTCATGTAGGTGCGTACCCAACACACACTGATAAAGGTGGCCGTGGCACGGCTGGCTTTCCACGATTGTCCAGTTCTATCGGTTTAGCACCTACGAATGATTGAGAAGTACGGTGCCTTATCGGAAAAATAAATAAATATGCAGTGCTAGGAGCGCACGGGTTTTTTTTCGATTGGGATTAGGTGCGTGGCACTAGAAGTAAGTGACGTGCTAGCGTGCATTATTAACTTGTGTTTGTGATAGAGGCGAAAAGCAAAACAGTCCGTGTGTACAAGATTTCTGCGCACGTTAAAGACCACCCAGGGGATCAAAATAATCAGGGGCCCTCCTCTACGGCACGGCTCATTGCCTGTGTTGCGTCGGCGTTTTAAACACTACCACGAATCAAATCGATTTGTGTCTGTCTACCGGTGTTTTTTCAGAGGAACCAAAAGTTTCTAAAATGAGGCCGATTCATAAAAGTGGAGCACACGACGAAGTAAAAAATTACAGGGCAATATCTGTTGGGACAGTTTCTTCCAAGGTATTTGAGAGAGTACCTATAATACACTCTCGACTTTCTTTTTGAAATGCAATGTAATTTTGAAATATCAATATGGTTTCCAAAAATCTACAGCACCAGCGCAAGGATTGCTGTTCATGCTGTTCAAAGAGAATAAAAAATAGCAAACATTGAAAACAGGCAGTTCACAATTGGACTACTTTTGAACCTTAAAAATCATTTGATTCGATTAATCATAATAATCGCCTAAATAGGTTGGAGATATATGGAACACGCAGCGTGGCAGATAATCATTTGAAAAGCTATTTGCTTCAGAGAAAACAGTTTGTTCAACCAAACTCCATTACATCAAACATCAAAGCTAAAAAAGGTGTCCCACAAAGCTGCAAATTAGGCCAGTAACTGTATAGTATCACGTAGCCAAAGACGACACAGTTGTCATCAAGGAAAACCAGTTTATTGGAGCGAACGTGTCCTCCCTAACAACTTAAAGAATACACAGGCGGCGAAACAGCAGCCAAGCAAAGTGACGTGCGTAGACTCGTGTGGGCGATTCGAATACCGTGGCGTCAACTCCACAGGGTTTTTATCTTTCGGCGCGCATAGTTCTCGAACCATCGATTCACTTCCCTAGCATTGTAGATGGAATATTCGCTTGGAACACAGATAGTAGAGCCAGACACAGCCGGGACGAAAAAAACAAACAATAAATAAACAAACTTATACATAGTTCACGGTATTACACCCCTATAAGAGGGCATCGACGGGATTCTAAAATAAAACGACAGTCCGAACAAACACCAACAAAATAGCAACAACAAACAACGTCCCCCATCTTGCGCAGTAAGGTTTGGGGCAAACCACATGAACGACTTTGGGTCGCGTGTGTCGTCGTGATGTGCCGGAGTCACCATCGGGGATGACTTCTAGGTAAGCTGGCCTCCCATCGTAGAACCTGGTAGGGTCCGAAATTCCGTCGCAGAAGCTTCTAAGGGAGTCCGCCTCGTCGGATGGGAGTCCAAACCAACCCACGAGCCCCGGGGGGGTACTCGGCTTCTCGGCGTCGCAGGTTTTAGCGTGCGGCTTCCACCAACTGGTGGTCATTGTGCAAACTCGACGGAGCTGCCAGGCCTCCTCTGCACGCTGAAGGTAACCTTGGACGTCGGCGTTGAGGTCGTCGTCTTCCACGTGCGCAAGCATGGCGCAAAGCATCGTAGTCAGCCGTCTTCCCTAGAAAAGCCCGAACGAGGTCTACTGCGTAGTTTCTTCGTAGCCATGTTGTACGCAAAGGTGACATACAGAAGAACTTTGTCCTTAATCTTTTGTTCAACGTCGCGTACATAGACAACATAATATCTGCGATCGTCTTGCTCAGACGTTCCGCCAGTCCGTTCGTTTGGGGGTGGTACGCCGTCATTCTTCGGTGATCTGTGGTACTGTAGCGGAAGACTCCGTGGAGAAGCTCCGCTCCGCAGTCCGTGATTAAGATTTCAGGAGCGCCGGGTCGCAGAAGAACTTGCTTTATAAAGAACTTGGCAAAATATTGTGCAGTCCTCCTCGGAAGAGCGGCGGTCTGTACAACAACCCACTTCTCGTATCGTGACGTAGGAAACGGCCCCGCAATGTTCATTTCAATTTGCTATAGGGGCCTCGATGTGACGTCGATCGGCTGCAGAAGTCCGTCATTTCTCATCGGTGGCGTTTTTCGTCGCTGGCAGTCACGCCAGCTCCGGGCTCAGCGGTTGACGTCTGATTTGAGGCGGGGCCAGTAGTACTTCGCCATCAGTTTTCCAATTGCGCGAGCTGTGCCGGGATGTCCGGAAGAAGGGTTGTCGTCGAACGCTTCCCAAATTTTGTCACGCAGGTCGGCCGGGATGACAAGAAGATACTTCGTTTTCATTCCGGGTGTAAAATTCTTCACGGCGATGGAGTTTTTCAGGCTGAAAGCTGGTAACATACGTTTGAATGCCCCGGACACGGTGACGTTTTGGCCTTGGAGGTAGTCTATTATGACGTGTAAATCGGGGTCGGCATTCTGCTGAGCGGCTAAGTCGATCTCCGTCCCGACTCCGAAGAATGCGCAGTGTTTATCGGAGTCTTGTGCTGTCGGATGGACGGTGGCGCAGTAAAGGCAGTCGGCGTCGGAGTGTTTCCTGCCGGATTTATTGACAATTTCAATGCTGAACTCTTGTAGGCGCAAGCTCCACCGCCCATGATGGTGAGAGGGGTCCTTCAAATTCCAACACAGCGCATGGTCGTCTGTAAAAAATTTGAATGGTCTACCATACACGTACGACCGGCGCAGCCCAGGGGCTTTTCGAGTCTCAGAGAATGTCGTCGACTTGAGTCCGGATGGCTTTCCGCTTGTGTGTAGAGACGCGGTATGATGACTGCCGGGTAGGTCGGGCTCCATCTTCGGGTATTATTCGGTGCTTCGCTATAGGTGTCTTACGTAGGTTTGCGTTTGACGACAAACACTCTCAGTTACGACGCAACAAAGCCAATAATTTGTTCCGTTCCGCTTGCGGTAACGCCGGATTCACGTCGAAGGGATTCGGAAGCATGAAGGTATCATCTGGAGAGCGTTCAAAGTCGGCAACAGTGATCACGTTACTCTCCTCTTGCGTCTCTTTGAGGAACGCAATTGCAGCGCCTTTGTTTAAATGCTGTTACTCCCCGGGGAAATCATTGACCAAAACGTGGTATTGGCGTTGCTTAAAGCGTGCGATGCCTCTTGCGATAGGGACACCGTGGTCGAGAAGCAATCTTTGGTCACTCTCAACGATAGCGTCGATGTCAGGAAGAGCATCTTCACAGTAGACCGTGGTCATGAAGCTTGCGTAGGGTGGGATGGTGGCATGATCTTCGGCAATCCTTACAGCAGCACGGTATTCGGCTTTCGGTTCCGGCGTCAAGAAGTGATCGGAGTTAAAAGCTATATACTTTGTTTGTAAATCAATTATTGCAACATGGTTTGTTGAAAAGTTTCTTCCAAGAATTATGTCGCGGGAGCAGTTAGGAAAAATCACGACCGCCGCAGGGTATGTTGTGCCGTCTGTGGAGAAGCGCGATGTGCATGTTTCACTTGGTGTACTGATGCAGCTTCCTCCTGTGCGTATCTGCGGACCGTCCTATCTGGTCATAACTTTCTTCAGCTTAGACGCAAATGGTCCGCTTATTACTGAAATAGTAGGTTCGCGTGTCTATGAGGGCGACTTAATCAAAGCCGTAGATGCACACCTTAACTTCGGACGCCGCCTTGCTAGCGTTTCGGGTGCGTCGGGGCGTCACATCTAAGCTTGTGCGTGCTGACGGTTGAGCACTGTGCGTCGTCCTTGTCGTCGTCTAGTCAGCGGCACTCTGGGTCATGTCCGGCACGCGTCGCACCGTGTAGCTGTCGTCGTGTTCGGAAGTCTCGTCAGGGGTAGGTCGGGTCGTCGGAATGTGGGCATATCGCCAATCACTGTCTTCGGCGCGTCCTTCCGTCGTTGGAGGGTTCCGGTTTTTTTGCCGTAGAGCAACTTCACTTCCGGAAGTTTCTGCTTTTAGTTTCCCCCGTGTGGGCTGGAAGACCTTCGACGTGAGAAGTCCGATCTCCTACGGCGGTTTAGCGATCGATATGGTTAGGGCGGAACAGAACGTCTGAAACGGGCTGGACCACGGCTGGTGTTGGGAAGGTATTCTTCGATCTCAAAATGGGCGCTGCCTGGATTGGGGCGAGATGCATGGACGGAGAACCCTTGCAAATCGAACCTCTTATAACACGCCACGGTAAATGTGGTCGGCCTCTCCGCAGTGGTATCACAGCGGATGATTATCGGCGGTTCCCCATACGTCCGTCTTCGTGGGCGTCTGGTTTTAGGCAGCACAGGGTCATTCGGGCCACAGTGGGCAGTGCTACAGCGGGAATTCTTGACGACGGATTGGAGAAGGACGGGTTTGGCGAACATCCGCGGAGTAGGTCATAGCTTGTAGTACACGTTCTACATCGGATGGCATACAACTCCACAAAGCGAGTTGAATTTCTTCGAGGATCACGTCGCTCATAGAGGTGACTTAGGGTTGCGCCGTTGTTGGGAAGAGTATCCGCCGTTCTTCTGTGACGACCGCGCGGATTGTCTCACGCAGTGTGTCAGAGCTAATATCCCGGCATTGATCGTGTCCGCAACTACAACATTGACGGGACGGTCGTACTGCCTCGTATTAATTTTTAACATCTTCTCTATGGCGCCCACGTCAGACGCCAATTCTGCCACCGTTTGTAGGGGGTGGCGGACAAGGCAAGCAAAACGTTCTTGCTTTATTACTCGAAACAGAAACCTCAGTTTCTTTTCTTCCGCCATTGCCGGGTCCGCGCGACCAAACAGTCGCTTCATTTCCTCAACGAAGATCACGACTCCTTTATTGGAGTGTTGCGTTCGAGTTTCCAGCAAAAGCGTAGCTCGTTCTTTTCTCACCACGGTCGTAAAGGTCTTAAGGAACTTGCCTTTGAATTGCGTCCAGTTGCTCAATTCGCTCTTGTGGTTTTCGAACCAAGTTGGTGCTGCATCCTCCAAGTCAAATAAAACATGCAGAAAGGTTTCTTCATCGTCCCACCTGTTGTAGATCCGGATGTGCTCCAGCTTCTGCAGCCCTGTCAAGCTGCTTCTTGCAGCTTTTTTTCTTGCCCCTTCGATGTACCTTTTTCACGTCGATGTACCTATGAGCGAAATAAACTTTTGATTTGATTTGATTTGATTCTCCGGGGGCTCCTCGGAATGATAGTGATTCCCAGGGTTGCAGCAGTACAATTGGCAACGTTGATTCTTGCACCATGGGGGGTGGGGTTGCTGCGGTCGATCTCTTGGGTGTTTCTGGCAGGAGGCCAAACTCGGGCGGCAAACATTGGAGTCGGCGGCTGGCTCTAGTTGGACTGGGCTGGCGGCTTCCAGAGGTCGTCATAAAGGGTGCGTACCCCGCACCTCCACCAGATGTCACGAAACCAGCGACGACGCAGTTGTCTTGAAGAAAAACACGTTTATTGGAGCAAAGTTGTGCTCCTCAAACAACTGAAAGAATACACAGGCGGCGAAACAGCTGTCAAGCAAATTGACGTGCGCAGGCTTGTGTAGGGGAATCGAATAACGCGGTGACTTCTCTACAGGCGTTTTATCTATTGGCGCACCGGGTCCTCGAACCGTCGATTCACAATCAGAGCAGTGTACTTCAAAGGTGATTATTCTAGGGTGTTGACGTTACGGCGGCACAGTCTCCCTATTTGAATCAGATAGCCCGTGCGGCAATAGTTTTTGTAAATGACATCAAAAAGGTAGATGGTTCCCAAAAAATTGCAATGTATGCGGATGACACTGACGTATTTTTAACATCACATAACACAAGTAACCTCACCCAATGGAAAACATTTACTTGGTACAGTTATGAAACTGATTATTAGATAACAAATGCCAACATAACGCTACAACGACAATTATATATTATTTAGGTCATGCAATGAAGAGGTACAGAAAGGGAGAAATCACATTTACATTCAACGAAACCAAGTTAGACCGAGTGACAAAACACAAGTTCCTAGGTGTTTGAACAACTTCGTGGAATACGGATATTGCTCACCTGTCTACCGAACACTCTAAACGTATAGGCCCCAGATATAAATTGGCCATTTGATACGAAACATATAAAGTGCGGTAATTAGAAACAACATTTATGCAATGCCCTCATTTATTCTGAACTATAATACGGGGGCTTCGTTTGAGGGAACACATCTAAAGATAATTATACAGGCTCATTGTACTACAAAAATAATTTTGCGTATTTATGTTGATTGCCATGGCTGCTCCGCAAACTTGGGAACAAATCCTTAATTTTTTGTATATTCAATCCTACGCGCTGACCGTATCTATTACATGAAGGTTCTGCATACCATTTATAAACAAAAGACCCACAACAAAGTTAACATTAAACCTTCTGACTACCATCTTAGGCATACGATTTGGCACACTTCAAAATAAGAACAACCATGGGGGGCAATGTCTCCTGTACCAGTCAACTGAAATAATAAATTTGGAGAAAATTTCAACTTCCACGCCAGTGAAACTGCGTTTAAAACACAGGGTAAACATGTGCTACATAAGGAAAACGCCTGTAATACAAATATATAATTATGTTTTGAAGTATATGTTGATATGTTCCCCTAAGGGAAAGCTAGTTAAAATATTCACATATCAAATTTAATATTACATAGCTTTGACGTGGCTGTGTAATTGTTGAGACCTAATTGGCAAATTACTGCGTTTGTGTGTAGACTTTGATCCTTCTGTGCATTGTACACCTATGTTTTGTATAATACATAGCAAATGTGTCAATAACTCTGCCATGGTTCTATTTTGCTATTACAATTGTGCGATTTTATTTAAATTTGTGAACAGCACTTTTATTACATCCGCTGGGAATCGGGTGGCTGAGGCCTCTGTGAGGCAGCGTCTACCTTTATTCTCAGCCTCCTCTTGGTTTTGTCAAAAAAAAAGAAATCGACAAAAAAGAAAATTTTTCAAAGGCATGCAAACTGAGCATCCTCAACAAAGCGAAAACTATTGTCTTACTAAGCTCAGCCAATTAAAGAAACAAAATTACCATTGTTTGCTACGTGTATGCCGCATAGCTACTACGCTAGAACTGAATCAATCATGAAGCCGTCTTGATGATAACACAAGGGTTTTCAAATTGAATATCCTCGACCGAGATTACGGTGTTAGGAATGTCATAAAATCTCTCACGCTGGAATATGCTTTATTCTGCATAATTATTACTCAATGAGCAAGCATAAAGTTTTTTTGCGAATTGCTTTTAACGCTAAAAATGAGCAAACACGAGAAAGAGGAGAGGACCGGCGCTAACAACCTGTTTTATTGCCATGACGGGCAATGATATTTATAGAAAACGAGTGAAGATGCGCAGCCGAACTGCGCACAGAACTTTACTAAACAGCTTAGCAGTGTACGGGAGGGCGGTATCAAACCATCTTATTTCACCTGTTCAAGTTTAGGTTCAAGTTGATGTTATTTCCCTTTTTGTGCATATCATAACCGAGTACAGTGGCAAAAAAGGTCCCGAAGTTGACAACTGTCGGGGGGCCTCGTACATAACGTAATTTTAATAGAACAAAATGCAGCAAGCAGTTGAGAAGATTTTAGAACATCCTAAAGCACGATTAAGACAAGCGAATACAATACATCAAAAATAAATCATGCAATAACGCTTCATTGAGAATTGGCACACAAATATTCTGTAAAATCAATTATACAAAGCAAAAACACATATAGTTTACTAGACATGTAGTTCTCTAAGAAGATATATATAAATAATTTACGAAAAGAATGTTATGTACAAAATGACCTAATTTCTTCAGGTAAACTGTTCCATGTCGACACATCAGCAAATTTGGCGGTCTGTTTGCCGTAGTTCGTCTGCACTTTTGTAGTCAAGAAATTGTTTCGGGCAGAGAATCGAGTGTTATTTGTTTTAATGAGATAGATGCTCCCGGCGCAATCTATCAATAGATATGCGATTATGTACAAGGCATACATAAATAAAGCCAGAATTAAAATAAATGAGTCGTTTACTGGAAGCATGCCTATGTTAATGTAGAGGGGCATGGACTGAGACCGAAAAGGAGCACATTTAATGATGCTACCTTTTTAGAAAGTGATTGCACGTAGTAATTAAACTTCAAATTTTTGTCTAAGACAACGCCGAGAAATTTCGTGGTATCAGATAAAGAGATAAGATTGTTATCGAGAGCTAGAAACGCACGCGAGGTAGGATTTTAGGGGAAACAAAATATCATAAATATAGTTTTTGATTGGTTTATTTGAATATTGTTTATAGCACACCAATTATAAACGTTTATTAAGTCTGAAATAAATCTTTGCTGAATCTCATAGGCTGATTTATGGGATGTAAAGATGGTAGTTCCACCGGCATATATGAGGCTGTTTGAATGGGTAATAAAAGAGGAAGGTCATAAATAAATAACATAAATAGTAGAGGACCTAGTATGGAGCCCTGCTGAACTCCAGTGTTGATTGGTTTAGAAGTGGAAGGTGTACCGTTAATGAAAACAATCTGAGAGCCGTTCGTAAATAATTATGAAGGAATTCCATGGGAGGCCCTGATATGCCATATACTTCAAGTGTTTGTAACAAAATATGGTGGCTCATTTTATCAAATGCCTTAGTTAGGTCAATGAAAACTGCTAAAACGAGTAAACCTTCGTCCATAGCCTTTTTAATTTGGTTAGTAAAACTAAGTACTGCTAGTTCCGCAAAGTAGCAAGGTCTGAAACCAAATTGGTGTGAAGAGAGTAAGTTAAATTTTAGGGGGTAAGACAATTATCAGGTGTAAAACTTTTTGAAATTACCTTACTAAAAAACGAAAGAATGCAGATCGTGTGGTAGTAATAATACACAAGTGGTCTCCTTTTTTGTAAACAGGAGTTATTTAACCTACTTTAAGAAAATCGGGAAATTTGCCAGCTTTAAACAACTTGTTAATAATTTCGGCAAAAATGAGTGATAATTCGAGACGCACAAGTTTTACCTTACATGGGTGAATATGGTCTAGGCCGGGTCCGGTCATTTTAACAGTTGAAATAACATTATAAACCCCTTCTGCCCAAGTAGGACGTAAATAGAATGAATGAGGAAAACGTGACCGAACGGGAAAAGAAGGATTATTCTGGGAGCTATCACACTTGGCAAAGTGTTCACTCAAAGCTTCTGCAATGTCAGTGGGATCGGTAATGGAACAGTGGCGAACTAATACTTTTGATAAATGTGGCGGAACACAGTTGTTTAAAAATTTGTTGATTAATTGCCAGTTCTTCCTGGTATCGTTGGCGCTCTTTTGAATTTTTTTTCAATAGTATTCACGTTTGGCCCGCTTCAACAACATTGATAGCACGTTGGAATACTTCGTGAACGATTTTTAGAGAAATTATAAAAGATTGGGCTTTGAATTTTTTCTGAGATTTTCCTTAGATATAGAACGTAGCGATCTAGGAGTAATCCATGGATTCCTAGTGGAGTGATGCCACTTCGTGATATGGGTTACTGATGTACATTCAGTGATGCACGCGCTTATTTTCGTAGAACACGAACCGCTTTCTCTGCGCATTGCTCTACCCCTACAAAACCCCAGTCTGTACCACGTATCAGTTCCCCAAATCTTGTGGAATTAAATACGCACTTCGTATGGACACTAGTTTGAATGGGAGTACGTGCTCCTAGGCACAAAAAGAGTGGGTAATAATTATTGAATAAATAGGCAATAACGCCAGACTTTAAAATGCAGTCCATAATACACAAGATATGATCGATTAACGATGATGAGCAACATGCATCGCATCTGGTAGGATAATTGATGACAGAAGTCATTCCACAGACAAGGTAACAATTCACATATTCAGAACAAGATGCACTATTTGTGTCAATAATGTTTATATTTAGATCTCCACAGATTGTAACGTTTTGGCGTTCATTTGTTTACTGTCTAGAATTCTTTTTAACCTAATGCAGAAATCTGAATATGAAGAAGAGGGTGACCGATAGATGGATGTGATTAGTGTACTGCGATTATTCACTGAAAGGACGAACGGTTCCAATTGCAGCGAGACAGAATCGGAATAATGTTATTAAATGAGCGGTCATTACGACGCCTGTATTAAAGTGCCGACGTAATTTGTATAGCAGACCCTCATGCACGATGGTTGTTCCGGTTACAGTATTCCGAAGCGTATCCTGGTAGCGAATACAAATTACCGTCACCGATAGACAGCCATGTTTCAGAAAGGCATACGATTGAAAATGTGTGGTCAACAATACACAGGAATGCTAGTAAGTGTTCATAGTATTTGCGAAGTCTTCGCGTATTGAAACGTACGAGTGATAATGCGGGTGATTGCTCATGAAACAGTGCTTTAGCCTCCTGGCATGTGAGTACACACGCGGCCGTAAGGAAAAGAACAAATGTCCCTCAAGAGTGCATGCACACGCCTAAGACATGAATCTCAGATTTTCTACGCCAAAGATGCGACACACGCGCTTGTCATCAGTTTTCCTAGCCTTGATAGCATCATTGTCTGTCCAAAGGTGCTTCCAACCATTTAACAGGGTGAATTGGCGCGATTTTTTTCCTGATGTGATAAGCCTCGAAAAGTTCGCGGGCTGTTTGTTCCCCACTTCCGCCTAGACATTTGGCCTGGCGAACCCTCGGTGCAGACGCCGTGCATTTTTGGCAGTCCCATGAAAGTGGGGAGCCTTCACATTTCTAGATTCGAAGCATTTCATGCTCGGCGCTGTGTCCCTCCCTCCCTCGTTCTCGTTGTTCGCCGTCCGCAATCTACTGCGCAAGCGGTGTATTCAGCCCCGTCAGCGTTTGGGCTGACGTCAGCGCAGTCCACTATAAACAAAATAGTTAGGCGGCGCCTGGTTTCGATCCCACGACTCTCTGGCTGCAACGGGAGGTACGTAGCGCTCTTCCCACTGCACTACAAACGATGACGGGAGCATGTGCTACGAACGCGCTGTATGTCCTTTTTTTTGCTACAGGCTGACAAAGATGGATGATCGGTCGTGGTACCGCAACAGCTATATAATGAAAGGCCATACAGGCATTAAACAAGAACTTCACATTTCTCAGAACGAGTGTTGCAAAAGCCAAATCAAAGGCAGCTTACCTATTGAAAAGTTTGAACCTCGAAAGCTAGCTAAATAAACTCAGAGGAGTGAAGGCGATTATTTGGTTGCCTTTTTTATTGGTAAAACCCTCAAGACTTAGCTTCCGTTTAGGACAATAGCGAGCAAGTGGAATACTTGGCAAAGAAATCTTACCCAGTTTCTTTTACGTGCAGTCTCAGCTCTAAAAATGAAGTAACCTTTTCACTCGCGAAGCTGACAGGTTGTTGTTAAACTACAAGAAGAAAAATTAGTGTCCCGCTTCTGCTTTCTTTGTGGATGTGGAAGACCTAATTTATGCAGTCCCTAATGACCATATCTGTGGCGGTGAGGCCCAGCATACAAGATAACAGCGCTATAGCCTTCCATAACGCACAGGAGGCATTGCAGATAATTTTAAGGCTCTAAATTGTTACATAAACAAAGCTTTACCACTGTTGATGAACGTCATTATTTACAGAATGAGGGAGTTCATATAACGTTTTCTGTGGCTCCAATCTTATGTAACATCTCTCCTTCTGACTTGGACTGATGCCTTATAGGGATTTGTATTAGCGGGGTTAGGAAGTGTTTTAGGTACATAGAAACGTTTTATTTATTTTTCTACAAATTGGTCGGTGGGCATCCAGGAAAGGGTGGAGGCAGATAGTGACAGATAGCAATAAGGCAATAATAGTGAGTTTTTAGTTGACTGTTTTCGACAGTCGGCTCCGGTATCCGCGTTCCGCTCAGCGTAGCCGGAGCCAATGCCGTTCGCGGACAAGCGCGTGACGCGTACACAATGGCGCCCCCGCTTGCTAACATTGCCGTGCGGAGCGTGAAAATCGGTTAGCTAAAACTCACTTATAAAAGGTACACATAGACAAACACGAGTAGTCTTAGGCGTCCTGGAAGCAGGGATGTGCCTCCTCAACGCAAACTTCAAAAAAATTCACCATCTTAACTTGGGGACTCCTGATCAGGATGTGAAGCATCGTGGCGTTTCCGTGTGGTTTCATTGTGTTGCCGTTATGTTAAATGATCTGGTGTTTACTAGCGCCAGAGGCAATTCCGCGTCCGGGTTCACACCGGGGGCAAAGGCACGCAAGTACTGTTGTGTTACGGTGAGTAGGTGGTGGTTCTCGAGGCGCCGAAACTCGTCCATCATGTTCTTGTCGATATTGTCGCCTCTGTGGTAGAATCGCTAGTCTCCTTCAGCGTTGGTGAGGTATGTTGTTGACATTGGTGCACCGGCTGAGAGCAATGTACACGCCCTCCTCTTTGCAGCTTTGTCTTCTCCTTCTTCTTCTTCGGCGGTTTCCTTACGGGAAGATGACGACGCTGGTGGAACGCGAAGCTATCTCGTGATGGATTCTTTGGTTGGCCAATCCCTAGGGACATCCTGCCACAATCATTATCAGAGGTGCTGCGCACGTGGTGAGAGCTACGCACATGCCCTCCTCTTCGCAGCTTTGTATTCTTCTTTTTCTTTATCGGTTCCCCTACGGGAAGATGACGACGGCGGTTGAAGGCGAAGCTATCTCTTGGTGGATTATTTGGTTGGCCAATCCCTAGGGGCATCCTGCCACAATCAGCATCAGATGCGCTGCGGACAGGGCTGGTTCAGCGGCAAGGCGTGTTGCGCTTCCCGCCACAGCTTTCATACGGGAAATTCCACATCCTCCTCTAAAGTTTTCAGTTTGTCGTTTCCGTTGACGTTCAGCTTCGCGTGCCTTCGTTGTATCAGTAGCTTCTTGACGTAGTATGAATGAGTCAAGGACATATGGCGCGTTCGTAGCACTTGCTCCTTTCCAGGTTTTGTAACGTTGTTGGAAGAGCACCGCGTACTTCCCGTTGCGGTCAGAGCGTCGTGGGATCGAAACCGGGCGCCGCTAACCATTTCGCTTTTATAGTGTAGGGGGAGAGGTGCGGGCAACGGACGGACGTGGACATAGCCCTGAGGAAGAGATGCTTTGCATCTAACAGAAAACAGGCGCCATTTGTTCTCACCGCAAGTGTCATAAAAACCACCCAATCGCGGAAACTCTTCATCGTGACGCATATGGGCGCATCATTGATGTAAATGTGTTCAAGATATCGGGGTGGGAAAAGCGCAGCAAAAGGGTGAAGAAAGGGCGGAACGAAAGTGCCAGCTTTCAACCGTATACCTAAAAAAAGTTATACTTGGCACAGGTGTTCTCCACTTTAAAGGGCCATGAAGACAAAACACAAGTTTTGTTCATTCGACAGATTGCCTCGTTAGAATCTTGCTGACACCACATTTGACACACACTGTGCTGAAATAGGGTATGTAATTAGGGAAAAAATGTAGAGGCATTCTTTTGATAGCAGTAATATTTGGGGGATAAACCGTGGAAGGTATGAAAGAACTCGTAAACAAAAGTACTGGTGCGATTGTTTTTTGGTACTGCGCGCACTACGCTTGTTTTAGTTGCACTGCAGTCTGCCGCTTTCGAGTAGTCATAACACGCACTGTTTGCACGCACTCGTGACCATGTTTCTCGAGGATATTCCATGTTTTGCGAAGCGATTACTTTCTGCTGTAAAAAAAGGCCAGGTGCAAATATGGCCAAAAAAGAAAGCAACGGCAGAGAAAGGTCCGTGCATGAGTAGGGTAGCGCCATCTGGAAGACGGACTGCAAGCATCGCTGCAGCCGAATCACGCAGTGAAAGTTCGTTTGTATACGCACACTTATGACTGCAGTGATGACTTCCAGAAAACACATGATTTGGCAGGAGAATCAAAATTGTCACCTAAATTGATTAATTTGTCAGTGATTTGTCAGATTAATTGATTAATTCGTCATAGGTACGAGCGCTTCGGAAGTTCACCCTGCTTGCACGGGAATCAGCCCTATGGAAAGGGCCCCGGCTGCAAAAATGATGAAAAGTTTGACCTACGGCGATGGTCGAGTTTAAAACACTCTTCTTGTAAGCGAGGGGTACCAGGCTCGAATCCTGGCCCACCGGATACCCACTGGTTCCTTTAAAGGATACAAGCGTCCCCGTACCGTAGCTTGTCTCGACGGTGGAACAAACGCTTGAAGCGTTACGACAAGCAGCCTTGGAAGGCCATGTGGTAGATCTCTCGAACCCCTTCGGGCAGTGCCTGGTACTGCTGGGCACCAACCTGTCAAAAGGGTACAAGCGCCCCCTGTACTGGCTTCGCAGTGGATAAAGGACTTAGACCCGCTGTACCGCTGCGGCATATGTGGGAGGCTGCTGCTTGCCTACTTCAGCCGCTGGCCACCCACCAGTTTGAAAGTGGGAACAGGCGCCTACCACGCGGGGGCTCCTGGAAACCATAATACCACGCCGGACCGTATCATTGGTTACAAGAAAGTGGTAGGTACTTCGGTACGGCTGGGCACCAACCAGTATAAAAAATTGGTACAAGCACCACTCGAACAGGGGATGAAGGACTTGGGGAGTTACCATACTTCCCCTGGAAATGTTCCAGTGGAAGGGGTCGTAACTTTTACCACAGCGATGGCTCAGAGGTACAGCACTCGCCTCGTTAGCGGGAGGTACCGGGTTCGAATCCTGGTACCGCCGGGCACCCACCCGTTTTTTTAATGGGTACACGTGTCCCTGGTCGAGTGCAGACCCTTGAAAAGGGATTGGACGTCTGGAAAGCTGCCTTTATCCCTGCGAGGTGCCCCTGACCTATGTCTATCTGGCGGGGCCCCCCGCCATCATGTCGCGTTGCGCCATTGAAGGGGGTGAAAGAGTCTGGTGGCATGTCCTGCGACAGGGGGTTGTGAGTTGAGTGTCCACCGTGGCTGTTGAAGGCACCATGTAATCGTGTGCCTTGGTGGCGCCGGGCACCTGCCAGTGGAATAGGTACAAGCGACTTCCCGGCCGGGCACTCGGCTCTTGTGTGGGACTACAACGATTGGGATCTTCACCCGGCTTGCACGGGAAGTCGCCTCTACGGGAAGGGGCGGCTTCAAAAACGCAGGAACTTTTTTTCTTTTGCCTAGATCACCGCCCCTAATTCTTCAACAAAGTGCGGTACTCTATGGCGACAATGCCTGTCACCAAGCATTGTCACCATATAGCAATGTCACCATTACAATGCTATATGGTGACAAGGCTAGACGCGACAATACCAGTCCGAGTTGCAGCATTCTCAGCCGTGTCGCCCGAAGTAGGTTCGAGTACATCGGACGCGGCGCTGTGTAACTGACATCACTGCTACTACTGAAGGCTTCATATGTACCATGGGCAGGAGGCACTTCAAGTTCTGTGGACATGCCGCCACTCGTTCTCTTGCACTCATTACGCTGCTTTGTGTTCATAAAAAACGTTTGCTTTCAAGGGTGACTAGGCGTTTCAAAATACGATTCGACATTCTACATGACACCATTCTACAAAAACTATGTACGCTTTAGTGTAGTTGTGCTCGTGCCCAATTGGATTCTTCAAATTGTTATACGTCATCTTCTAACACTGTTCGCCCAGACATATTCCTGCCACCGACTAACAGTATTACTATTTTTTTGTTTTCAGGTGAAAGCAAGCCGAAAACATGCCGTAACAAAATTACTGTTGGCATTCCGAGTTTTTCGAATTTTTTTACCGTAAGTCATCCAAGGTGTTTTTCACAATGTAGCATTTAAAGTTTTGTGCTTCAGCTAAAACTGTGGTTAGTTCACGTATGATGAAATAGGTTTTTCGCTTGAAGAACATACTGTAATACATATTGCCAGAAAACACTTACCATGTGTTCTTTCTTCCCGCCTGTAAAATACAACTGCTCTGCAACCCATTTAAGAAATGTCCAGATAATGTAGGAAAAGGTAGTCAGTGGTATTTGAGTGTATCCAATTCTGAGGATAATGGAATAAAACTTATCAGCTTTCTGCAAAAGAATGTAGATAACTACTGGAGAAACATTATGCGGACATGCAAGTGTGGTTCTTGAATAAAAAAATGCATTATTATAAGTTTACAGCAGCTTATTTGCAGTGGTTGTTTTCGTAAACGTCTTTACATTCCAAAGCTTTCCTTAGTTTGCAACTATGCCAGGTTCGCAATGACCCACGTTCGGAAACAACTTGTCACGGAGTTTTAATTTTTGTGAGAAGCAACGGGAGAGTATGTAAGGCTGAGTATCAAGGCTGCTGAGGGAGACAGGTCACCTAGTTGAAGGTGCTCAAAGTGAGTTCATAAAACTAGTAAAACAATTAATTCCTTACCACTCTGTGAAGAAGAATGACCTGGGAAGCTGGAAGTAGTGGTAATCTGGAAGTAGTTCACGAAATGCACGAAACAAAACCAATTTGTTTATAATTTACGATCTAGCGATTACCCCTTAGCCCAGTCAAATTTTGAAGGACTCGAGATTTATTCTAGTGGACAAACATTAGTCTGTCTCTTTCCCTCCCGCTACGTATACATCTTACTCTCTCGGTAACACACCAACCGAACTATCTGAACCCCTGAAGACACCGGAAATTTCGCATTGGGTCCCTAGACGTACACGTTTAAACCTCCCACCAGCTCAACACAGACGTATATACTGAGGGAATGAAACCTATACCTGTGCGTGTGCCCCACTTCAATCCATCTACTCCCACGTCGCGCTAGATAAACCAGCAGCCAGTTCTGGGCACGCGCTTAGAAGTGAAAGGCACCGCGAAATTGTCGCTCTGAAAGACGTTCAACATGAACAAATATTGGCACTAGTATACGTTGCTGTTCATATGGGAGAGATTCACAGCTACTCGGCGAGCTGGAACGTGCCATGGAAATGGCGGCGGCAGTGGCAT
Organism: Haemaphysalis longicornis; assembly: GCA_013339765.2. Classification (NCBI taxonomy): domain Eukaryota; kingdom Metazoa; phylum Arthropoda; class Arachnida; order Ixodida; family Ixodidae; genus Haemaphysalis; species Haemaphysalis longicornis. Next base: position 622 of record JABSTR010000865.1, on the reverse strand, counting down.
TTTGTTGTTTTCGAAACCATTCGCACTTCTCCTCTGGCAGACGCTCCTTTATTTCCCGCGGTTTTTTCTCCGAGCAGTCCTTCAGGAGTAATAACTGATAAGTCTCGAGCTGTGTTTTAGAGGACAATGGCCGTCCGTGTCCGTCCCGCGTCGTAGGCATCTCCCTGTCTAACACACAAACACAAACACAATCTGCTCGACAATTAAGGGCAGTTGACAGTTCGCATTGAGCTGCGAGGCTTGCACTGTTAAACTTCCGACCAAAACAACGCGGATGTCATCGGTAGTGGCGTGAACACTAGCTGTGCAAGCAGGCCCTCCAGCCTCCACCTCCAACCAATGCGCGCATAAACCGGCAACCGGTGATGAGCGCATGCCGAGCCGTAAAATACATGGGCGAAAATGTAGCGCCGGCGGCGTTTGAAGATGAAAAAGAATTACTGGCCGACGACAGCATTCAAAGAGAGCAATTAGCTCTGGTAACGCATAATAAGGGTGCTACCGCCTTTCACAACCGATTGCGCAGCTTGTTAAAGAGGCGTCGTGCGTTGCCAGGGGTATAACAGTGGTGAAAGCGGTGTCGGTGGTTGCGAGGATGAGCGCCGCAGCGGCCCCGAGTAAA
>JABSTR010000864.1:0-25826 GCA_013339765.2 Haemaphysalis longicornis | reverse complement strand
ACTTGAATCCGTATAGCCCCACGCTATTTGGCGGCTATTAAAATCTCAGCAACGACCAGGTGGCTATGTTTGTGGTCGTGTGCCACTCTTTTGACCCAATCTACCGATCCGATGTCCCTGCCTGGTTTCCAATATGTATTAATTACTGTCAGGGGTGCCATCGTACTCGTAGGTTGGCATTGTATGGCCACCGTTTTTTGTGTGTCGGTGTTCCATTCAGAGGTGTCGATCTGGATGGCTGGGATGCTGTTGTGGACCAAAGTTAGGGTGAGTACAGGAGTTGTGCTCTGTTGAATGTGACCTTTGGTGTGAGTGATGCTGGCACTTCTGAAGGTGGTGTAGTCCGCGATGGTATGACATCCCTGGGCTTCTTGGATGAGGATAATATCAGGCTGTTGTCAGGCATTTGGTATGTGACATCTGAAGTCAGCCTTTTTGCGTTTTAAGACTTCGGCAATTCCATTGCCAATTAGTGTGTTCCTAGCTTGCTGAGAATTATAGGTCATAATCAGTGTCGTTGTTTCTGGTGTGCTTGAGCTTTGGACAGTACCTTCGTTGTTGGTGGCATTTCATCTCGAGACAGACGTTTGGTGGCCAGGCTAGTGAGTAGTTGTTTCCATGCGGTTCATCTGAGCCGTTAAGGCAACGATGGTAGACTGTAAAGTGTCTATTGGGCCTGATAGTTAGTTCGGAGATTTTCGATTTCTTGTTGCTGTTGCCGTATTATGTCCTCGAGATTCATATGCGGAGAAGTGGGTGGTGCGAGATTGGTTGCTGGGTCAGCCGTTCCCGCAGGTGGTTGTGTTGTTGCTGTAGTCATTGGATTCATTTCGGTTAGCGTAATAATTTCCCTGTATGATGGCGTGTGGGAATGGTGTGTGTGATGGGCTGGGAGGCGTGGGTCACTTACCCTGGTTGAGCTGTCGCTTCTGGTCTTTGAGGCGAGGAGGCGCCTCTTGGCTGGAGTTGGCCGAGTCACAGATTCCTCTCGTTCCTTATTGGGAGTCTTGTGGCGCTGTAGCTGCGGTGCGGAGCGTTCCTTGCTGCGGCCTCTGCTTGAAGACCGGCGTGCCGATTGGGAGCGATCTTGGCTGGTGGATTTCCGGAGTGCGCTGAAGCAGTTTTGCAAATGTAGGTAGTTGGCGTCGTCCAATGGAGGTGGCGGTGGGTATTTGTTTGGCCGTTGGCGAAGACGGGCGGCTCGTTGTTGACGAGCCTGCATGCATTCAGCCAGGTCTTCACCCGCTTGAAGTAGTGACGGGCATTTGGGGTCGGTGGGGGCATGATCCCCGTCACAGTTGATGCAGTGGGGTACACACTTGTACGGTTCTTCGTCTTCAGGGTCGATAGCGAGGGGGGTGGTGCATACATTGCAGTAGCGGTGCGTGTGCTTCCGAGGACACACTTCGGTCTTGTGGCCTATTTCCAAGCAGTTGAGGCCATAGTGTACTGCGCGGCCGGTAAGGATGGACACGAGTCACCGCCCTGTGGACTGTTATGTGGCGTGGGGGGTACACACCTTCGAAGGTGATCACTGCGCTGTTGCTTTCCCAACATGCGGGTGTGAAGTATTTTTCGGTGCCCGGCGTGAAGGCATGTCATGAGCTCTTGGCTTGTATAGCTGGAGACGCCGCGGATAACTCCCTTGACTTGGTCTGCTCGAGTTGCAAGGTAGGTCTGTACGGCGTGTTTTCTTCCCCCGAGAGAAATGTCCATGATTTCGAGGAGCTTTCGGACTGCGGTGGGGCAGGAGTAGTCTACGGCGAGTAAGTTTTGTTGCGGGCGAATTTTGATGTACGTCTGGGAGTTCGCTTCTGCTGTGAGGTCTGCGGCTGATGTGATGGCGAGACCTACTTGAGTAGTCGTCGTTTCCGAGAGATTGCGGCCGTCTAAGGGCTTGAAGAGTATTGTTTCAGGGGGAGGTCAGCTCGGCTTACTTTTAGAGGGTGTGATCCATGGCCTGGCATCAGCGATGTCATTGGCCGTCGGGGCACGACTGCTCTATGCGGCCTGGGTAGTTATGCGGCGATATCTTATCTGTGGCGAGGGCATGCCAGTGACTCCGCTGTTCTGTCCAGTGGTAGTGGCCTCACGAAGGAGTCTGGCGGGTTGTAGCGTCGATGAGGTCGAATCGCGGAGCGCGCGCAGTTTGAGCCCCTATAGGAACCACGAGCCGGCGCGCGCCCGTGGAACCCGGGGCCACGCTCGGTTGGCCCGTTAGGCTTAGCTCAGGGCGCGGCGTGGCTTGGGTGAAATCTCGAACTTGCAGGTTCTTGGGTGGTCAGTTTCCAGTTGCCGGTGTCGCTGAAGGTCCTCGGGAGTTTACACACCCGTTTCGTGGCTTCTTGGAGGTTCGGCCGGTGAATTTACGCGACTGCAAGAGATTTTTGCGGAGCGACACATACAGGCGTGGTTCTGTGCTGGAGGGCTTTGGCTATTTCCATTTTTCTTACTTGATTGTGAGTTGGGTGCATATTACCGGGTAGCGGAGGGATTAACATTTTGGTCCGGATTTCAGGTTGGATTTCTTGCTTGCCTACGTGTGGGGGCCTCGTAACCATTGTTGAGTTTTCTTAGCGTGTGTCTTCCTGTGTTGCTCTTGGTAAGTCGTTTTAGCTGCGATGTCTGCTGGGCCTCTATTAACTCTCTTAGTGTGTCATGTAGACCGAGTGCGCAGAGGTTGTAATTAGGTGTCATAATGGGGATACCTATGGCTTGCGCGTCAGCTTTACGAATCATGTTATTGTTCTTGGTCCTGTCATCCGTCCTTAGTGGTAAGTAGGGCGTGGCATATACCACCCTCTAGAGGATGAAGGTTGTATCAGTGTGATTAAGTTTGATTTTTGGAGTGTGTGATGTGTGTTTGCTACCCATGCCATCAGTCTTGTTGTCCACAGCACACTCATCATGGCTTAATGGCTTCCGTATTGACGCGTTTTTCTAAATCTTGAGTTCCATCAGCTTGATCGTGGAGACTGCTGGTATAGGCTTGCCAGGTGTTCTGAGCTCTATCTATGGGGGCTTTTGAGCGTTCAGTGTACTTGTGCCTGACATGTACAGTAAGAGCTCAGATTTCTTTGGGGAATGTCTTAGTCGCCTAGGTTGCACATACAATTCTACCACATCGATGGCTGTCTGTAAAGGTGTCTTGGATATAACTATCACGGCCCCCAGTTACCCAGAGTATGAGGTCGTGGGCACAGATAGTATGGTGTAGGCTTTCAGTCTTGCCTAATTCTTCCGGTAGTCTTATCACAGCGATGTTAAATAGGAAGGGAGAGAGTACGGAGACTTGCACTGTACCTTTTCCTCCTATTCAATCCTGTTAATTCTATGCTTCCGACTCGTAGTTGTGCCGTTATGACTGCTCGGAAGTTTGCTACATAGTCGTTATTTCTGTCGCCGAATCCCAGTTTTTCAATGTTTTGTAGAATGGTCTTGTGTCGAACTTGATCAAAATCTTTGGTTAGGTCCAGTCCTAGGATGGCTCTGGTATCTTTGGGTGAGCTGCCGTAGCCATTTACAACTTGATTCTGATGTTTTAGTAGTACGTGATGTGTTGACAGGTTGGCTCTAAATCCTATCAGAGTATGCGGATACAATCTTTGTCCGGCTTACATATATTCACCCTTTTCAGGATAACTTCTTCCAAGAGTTTTTTCAAACAGGCGGTGAGTGATATTGTTTTCAAATTCTCTTGTACAGTTTTTTTTTCTGGTTTGGGTATGAAGAAAATATTGGCAATTCTCCATGACTTCGGTATGCAGCCTGTCTCCCATACTTCACTCATATATTGTGTTAATGCTAAAATAAGGTCGTTATCCAGGTATCTAAATATTTTCTTCGTTATGCCTGTCGGGTCTAGAGCCAGATCCTGGTTGAGATCTGGTATGGCATCCCTAACTTGTGCTATTGTGATCGGTTGCTCCCATGCTGGGTTAAGCAGCCATTCCTATGGTTGTTATCTATTTTTGGGTACCCAACAATGTACCTGTGCTTAATTTCTTTAATTTGGTCGTCGTCTGCGTTTTTATATCCGTGTGTGCTCTTGCTAAGGGTTCGTGACGGGGCAGTCTTACATTACTGGGGAGCAATAAGATGACAGATGTTCCAGGTTCGGCTTTTCCCAATTGCGGATCCATTCTGTTGTATGTTCTGTCGCAGTTTTGTCTTGCGAGCTGATTGGCGTAGTCTCCTATCTACCTGTTGAGAAGTGCTTTTCGCATCTGTAGACGTCAGTTGAATGTCTGCTAGCTCAAAATCTTGTGAGCCTTTGTTTAGCCACCACATATGTAATAGTTTAACATCTACTTCTTGGAGGTCTGCTTCTTCAGGAATTGCCTTATTTGCTTCGCTGATGTATTTCTTCAATGGCCCCATTCATTCCTACATGTTTACTATCGTGTTACGCGACCCGCCAACATTGTTTTTGTTCATCCTGATTTCTCTGAATCTATCCCATTCTATAAACTTATTCTGTTTCCCTCATTTGTTTTGGGCTGGGCCTGCGCTCACGCTGTTTTGTACAATATAATTGCCATTGCCTAAAATTTTTTGTGGGTTATTCCATTCAATGTGCCTTCCGATGCTTTTGGTAAAGGTCAAATCCGGGGTCGTCTTCTCTGCAGACACTGTTGCCTAGTCTGGTAGGGTTACTCGGATCAGTTGCTAGTCTACGTCCTGATACTTGTAGCCCTGTCAAAGATTTCTGCCTTGGGCTGTTTCCTTTTTGTATACCGAGGTCGGGTGATGTGCACTGAAGTCCGCAGGGATAATGACAGCTTGTTTAATGGTGATTTCCAATACTGTTCAGGATAGCCGAGATGATTTAGGCTTGCTCCTGGGACTGCTATGTATATAATAAATACACTGCCATCTCTTCTTGATGGGAATGACTTCTGTCAATATATGATTAATTGTACGAAGGCCTGTGTAGTGCTGTATGACGGTCGTGTTTCTTTTAATTAAGGTTCTCCCCGTACATCGCTTGTTGTCCTCGCTATTGTATTTGTGGAGGGGTGCAAATACTTTGTAATTGGGTAATTTACCAATGTACCCTGTTTCTTGTATGCGTATGACATCTGGCTTGCTTGCATCTTGTGAAACGGTTGCTGTATGCCTAGGAGAGGCCGGCAGTTCTAAACCGTCTTAAGGCCTATTAAAGGGCAGGGAAAAGTGAGCGATAAATTTCTGGGTAATAAGAAAACGAAATCAGGCGAAGCTTGTCAATATACAGCGTTAAACGGATGTGCGACAACTCCCTTTTCGCTGGGTAAACTTGCAGACGAATCTGCAGCACGACTAAACATTTGCAATCCATTTTTTGCCTAAAAAACGCAGTTGCTGGTGATCAGGTATTTAAGGAGCAATGAAGAAACTGACTGCACGAGAGGTACTCAAGAAATACTCAGCTTACGAGATAAGCATGCTGGAATTCAACAAGTAAACACCAATGTACGAAGTGATGAAGTAAATGTAAACGTATACACACACATTATTTCGAAGGTGGCACGCATGGCCCAATTGTTAAGTTTTATGGATCACTACGCGAGTACCATGCATGTCGCAGTGGGGGCTCATCCCAAGCAGGATGCTTCTTAATTAATTTGAACACCAGTAGGCCTTGTGTTAGCGCCGCTTGTATGAAACGGTTGATAGTTGACAGAGGATGCAGGTACGATCCGTATATGTGCGAAAAACGCCTCCCAGTTCAGCAACTCCGATGAAGCGGATGGCGTTCAGTCACTGCATTCGCTTCGGCTCATTCTTCAGCACTCCATTGCAGGATACGTGCTCCGTAGCATCAGTGCTACGATGTTTATCGGGCCTTTTTTGTGGCCGACGACGTGGCGATGGCAAACCATGGCGGTCGCCAAATATCCCTGCTATACGATGCCGGCAACGCCAGAGGTCACAGACGTGTTCCACTGAACCAAAATCAAATCGGGTACAACAACTCTCCGAAAATAAACTACGAGAACTTTATACTGAAACATCTACTTGTTGCCAAGAGTATTATAACTGTATGTGAACAAAAAAGTTATATTGACACACACGCGAGTGTTTATACACGAACTTTAAAATCTTAAACATCGTTCAATCACAACGCAAGAGTTCGCTGCTTCATTCGGTGATGCTGCTGTAGTAGTTGAAACCACCGCAGATATCGAACGGTATATTTTTCTTTTGGTTCTTGAAAAGTCCATACTTTGCGGTGATTGACTATACGACGAAAATTTTGTTTGCTTGAGCCCACTCATACAATGCAAACAAAAACATTTTTGAAAAGTTCAGTGTCCCTTTGAGCCACGCCAACGTAGATATCTTTTTGTCATCTTTTCCAGTAGGCCTTAGGATGCGCCTCGCGGAATAATAAAAGATCAATGAAGTGAAGTTGGGATAGTTCGAAATGCCTCGAGCGACCGGATTACCTGGATATACAGCGTTGCATACTGATAGAACTGGCGCTGATAGAACTGGGGATTCCTGACAGAACGCTAAATTTTGAGTACGCGTAACTGGGGATCAATCACAAGTAGGCCGTTTATTATTGCAGGCAGGATATGGATCAATGGTGTGAAAAAACTACTAAAATCTTTGGCAAGGACTACTGGCTTCATCGAGGATTATGCGGCGATCAGGCACGCAGTAGTGTTGGGCTCGGGATTAATTTTGAACACCTGGGGATATTTCCGTTTCTTATTATGAGGTTTAACATGCCGACGCTACACAGGCAATCAAGCGCGCCGTAGTGGAAGGCTCCGGACTAATTTCGACCGGCTGGGGATCTCTAGCGTGCGCCAACATCTGTAGAACACGGGCGTTCTTGGTTTTTGCCTCCACGAGAACCTAGATATCTATCGCGGGCGCCGAAAGGTCGAACACACGGGTGTTTTCGGTTTCTGCATCGATCATAAAAGCGGCCACCGCGGCCGGGAATCAAATCCACGCACTAGTGAGTCCAGCCCACATTTAGAAATGGTTTGGGTGTTCTTGTGCATTAGTGAGTCCATCACAGTCCAGAAACGAGCTGTATGAAATTCTCATATATTACCGCAACAACATGAATTTTTGCCGAATATCCTATAGTATGTGCAACGCCTTTAGCAGTAATGTTGCTGGTGTGCTCCGTCTCTTTGTGAATTTGATTTTATGGCATGCCCGATGCAGGTTGAGAAGAAACTTCGAGACCATGGGCACACCCCCGTCGACTACCGACTTCAATTGGCGTGCTGGCTTGTTCACAGTGGAGGAAATATCCATTCCAACAATGGGGCAGGAATAACTCCTCTAAACATTGCTTGCAATCTACAAGAGCCAGCTGTGGAAGTGCTCGGTTTATTTCCTCCTCGTAGCGGGTATGTCCCCAATTTTTGAGCGCCACTTAAATGCCTTATAAAGTAGTACTTCTCTGGTTTTGTGCCCGCTGCTCTTACAACCAAGGCTACTAATATTATATCTCTCTTTTCATTAGAATGGTAACAAACCAAGCTTTAGACATGGAGTTTCAACCGTAAAAAAACTTAGCCCATTCTTAAGATAAACTTTACCTCAAGCCTCCGGGTACTTAGTACGGACTCTACGAGTCCCTGCGTTAACGGATATATGTTATAAATCTTCTCACTTCTCAGCCCCAATTTTCTTTTTTCGACAAAACCATAGGCATCCGCGCCGTCGTTTTTTTAGTTAGGCTTCTTAGTCGTACAGTATGAGGTAGAGCACAGAACGGTGAATATATTCTTCAGAAGCAAGATGTAGAAACTGTTTTTAAAGAAGTTTTATTTCTACGTATGTTTATTTGAACTAAAGGACTTAAATTCCTGGTGTTATATTTATACATAAATATGCGGGTGACACTAAATTTTCGTTTAGCAAGAATAGAACTTATACGCATATATCTGTGCTTCGAAAACGTGATGTACAAAGCAGCCTTCAGCTCCTTGGACAAACACGAAACAGCTTACTTAACTGGATGGTAATTTTTATCGGCTGAATGGTGACTTTAGCCCTAACATAATAGATTCCACTGATAGATTTCGCGAAAATAAACCCAGATTCACCCAGTGGGAAATTTTCCCAAACAGTGTAGCTACGGTTCCTTTGCGTAGGGCCGAACGGAAACGGTAAACCCACGAGAACGGTAGCGCCATTGCGTGCAAACTCTACGGTTCGTGTAAATAAACCAGCAGCTAAACGTAAGCGGCCAGATTCTCCCCACATTTCCATCCAGTAGCGGAGGGGAGATAAGACCCGCTAATTGTTGACCACCCCACCCTCTATGGGTGCGTCTTGAAACCACCGGCTAGATAGTTTCCGGAGCCACCGATAGATTCCGCCGGCGGTTCCCTGGTCCCGCTCCACCGCCCGCAATACGCACAACCTGCAGAAGACGGGCCAAAATACTCGATCTGAAACAGCTCCGCTGTTAAAATCAAGGAGCTCCGCACTACATTTGTAAACGTATAAAGAAGCTGTTCAACTCTATATCAGCAAATTCAATTGTTATAACAGCGTCTTTGAGGTGGCCGCACAGCTTGCAAAAGAAATCAAACAAAATACTGGGATAACGTTTTGTACAAAATAATTTAATGGCAGTGACACCATTCATAATCGTTCTGGCCTATCAATTTTTAATATTTTACTTGAACGCCCACATAAATTTCTTTTTTACAAGGCAACACAAAATGGCTGCGCAGTGCTGAGCCTTCAAGGAAAAGGCACGAGTGTATTTTAATATTGGTTGTATGAATTTGGTAGAGATTCAGGCAGTGGAAGCTGCAAGAAATGCCTTGAAGCGTACGACCATGCGTCTACTCCACCAAAAGGCGTCTGCGTATTCTGTGACGACTGTGGTCGGCGGATGGCGAGCTGTCGCTCTTGCAGAAAGTTCATCGTCGAAAAGGTGTCAACCGGTGAGTGATGCTTTAGACAACTCTGTTTTTCATTCTATCAAGTGCTGATTACTGAAGCCACCATTGAAAGTTATAAATTAAATTCCTTCTATGCAAAGTTAGGCTTTTACAGTATCTTTCTTGGCATCTCTACTTTATAAGTTTGGAGCGTCAGTATGTTGCAGAATTTGTATGTGGTTTTTCGTAAACAGAAGAGTACGTCAATGTCATTGCGAGTACGCTCCCTGACGCACTCCAAGAGCCACCTACTTCTGGTTGTGTACTATAAATGCGGAGACGTTTCGGTATCTAGTGAAGTGGCTGAGCCAGAAAGCTACTGAAGTGTGCCGAAATGTTTTGTTGAAAACGCTCACTTCAGGATAGACGCGCCACGCCGCTTATATGATATCGTGGTGAAACGCAAAAGGGCCAAGGACACAAGTTTCATTGGTTTCTTCTTCACACCGTTTACGCACTCGAAAGAACTTCACCACCCATCTGGTACCTTCGCTGCTGATGTTAGGACACGTCTTCGCCCGCCTCTGCAACGTACTAGCATCTTCTGCCCGCGTGCATAACGGTATTTCATTTTGTTCCATTTTCCCATAGGGGATGCAATACAGGCTAGCTCAATTCGATTTTTCGCATTCACGAGTAGGATACACAGCAAGAACAATAACAATGAAGGTTTACTTACGTAGCGACAATGAGACTCGCCTTCATCTCAGTACAGCTACATGATTTTAATGCCACAAACATGGGGAACACATCTCTTATATAGCTTTGCAGAAAACTGTAAGGAGAGGAAGATGTTTCGGAATCGCATAATTTGCATACCGTAGGGCTATGCCCGTGCTACTACAAAAAGAGAGAGAGAGAGAGCTTGAATTAGCAAGGCAGCTCTTAAGATTGCATGGCGACGTGGGAACGCACGTGGTTTGGGAGGCCAGTACAGGCAGTGCGGAAGCGTGGACGTTTGCGGTTTCAAACAGAAGGGAAAAGTACACAATAAGGTATTCAGTGGGTGGGGAGACTGGTCGGACGGATTAATACAGGCCATATTTTGGGTGTGCCCTCCGCGGATGGAAAGAATATATAGTGTGAACAAAAGAGCATTGCACAGTGACCTAACAACCGAACAGGAAATAGGTAGGGTTCATAGATCACACAGGGCTAAATGGTGCAAAGTCGATCGGGGTGGAGAAGGGAACGCGACCTCATTCCCAAGGAAAGTCGCGTTCTCGAGCCGCGTTAGGCTAATAAAGCTGCTGTACCTGGAGAGTTTGCGCGAATTCTGATGGGAAAGTCAAGGGTAGGATTAATGAACAACGTGATAAAAATTATGAGGTCGCCAATATTTATCGAGGGATAAACACGTTAGTCCTTCCTTACTTTGACTGATACCAAGTGGCGCTGACCTAAACATTTAATAAGGGAAGCTTCCCGAACGTCGCGGTCGTGGTGTGTTTTGAAAACGGATTGTAAAATCGTTGCTTTAAGGGGCTGATACGCATGAACTCGACCGCTCATATGTTTCTACAGGGGCAAATAAGTGCAACTTTTTACATGACAGCGGTGATTACTGAGCCGTATTCGAAAGGGCTTTTCAGTTTGGCCGATATATTGTTGCCTACAAATACGGCACTCTAGAAGGTACACGACATTAGCGGAGTAACAGTTAAAGTTACCTTGCAAATTTACGTTATAGTCTGAGGCCTTGCTGGTGGCACGCTGTGTCGTGGTCATGTGTGGGAGTACATTACATCGAGGTATATTGCATGGTATTCAACCAGTAGTTCCCGGTCGCTGATACGAGAGTTAGTCGAAAATTCCACTGAATTTTTATTATGCCGGTAGACAACGCGTAGTGGTTCGGGAAATATCTTTTTAGGCGTTTCATTTGCATGAGGATATTGTATTGTTTTCTTAGTACGGTTGACATTCTTGGAGGGGACGTTGCGTGGATTAAAACTAAAGTAGTTTGCGGAATAACGTGCGGGGCTTTTTTCTTAAAGATTGCGTTATGGTCTATTTGGTTGGCTTACACAGTCGCGTCGTCGATAACTTGTTCTAGGTATTTCTAACTTCAGTAGGGCGGTCTTAAGTTCTCTACAGTTTTACTCAAAGCCGGCTTTGTTTGTGCAAGTTCTCTTAAAATGGTGGGCTTCACCGCCGGGTATTGCTGTCTTTCAGTGTCTAACATGGCTATTTTGGAAGTGGAAATACTGCCGCGTGTCTGTTAGTTTTCTATACCGTATAGTTTGAAGCATACCTTGGGAAGTAGTAACCGTAGAGTACAGAACGTTTACACTCTGTTTAGAGCAAGAATGAGCAAGGGAAATACTAGGATGTGCTAGGTTGATTGCCTCAATGAAGGGCAGGTGCCCTGCGTCATCGTGCTACCAGGTCACGTATATGTCGTCAGTATACCTCTCGAAAAACAAACTGCGCGCAAATTACGGGAACAAGAAGACATGAAGGCGGCGAAAGCGCAGTATAACATTTATAGTAATGTGGCTTTAAATTGTCAGTGTCAAGAATGTTTTATTCGAGCTGAGCCATAATGATATTGGCGTAGTTGGGTCCGATTCGATTTCCCATTCACGTTGCGCTTACTGGCGCGCAATAGACCCCGTCAAACTGAAAATTTCTAAGTTCAAGTATGAGTTTAAGGAACGTTTGGAGAGTAAAAGAGGGATAGGTTACTCGCATGATGACTGCTCATACGCTAGTCATACAGCTGTGATGCCATCTTCATGGGAAATGTTATATACACTGACGCAATATTGATGGTGACTGTGATGCAGTTATCAGTCATTTGATTTCTTATGTATAAGAGAAAATCATTGGTATCCTTATTTAAGGTGGAAAACCAGGCGGAATGTCGCAAATGAGATTATCCATACAGCGCGAAAGGTTTTCGGTAACAGTTCCAATGCCAGAAGCAATGGTGGGACCTGGGTTGTTCACCTTGTAAACCATAGGGAGACGGTAGAACTTACAGACTACTCCGCCTAAACGGATCAGGGAACGAGCCGTGGTTTCATTGATCGTTTTGTTTTAACAAGCTCAGCAACTTTACCTCTGACGATTTGCCGATAGTCTTGAGTAGGATCATTGTGTAGTGCTTTGTAGAACTTTGATACCAATAGTTGCATATTGGCATCGTTACCATAGTCGGTTCTTTCAAGGAATACCAGGGCGCCTCCCCTTTCGACTGGTTTAATAACTATGTCGGAACAGCTTGCGCGTTCGTCTTGGGCTTTCTTTTCGTTGGTTGTCATGTTATGGCGGAAAGAAAGTTGTGTTTGCTATGCTTTTCGCACACCTCGTTGGACAGCTTTGATGCACATGTCGAGGCAACCGTCACGCTGTCTGGGAAGGGCCCAGTTCTTCTAGATAGGTAGGATGCTGCGGGCTTCGCCCGCCACCGGGTGATCGTAGGAGTATTCTCGGCCTCATTTTTCTGGCGAAATTATCTAGTCCTTAAAAAGTTGAAATTCACCAAAATCCCCTGCAGCCGGGCAGAAGTTGATGCCATGTGCAAAACGTTCATCTTAACTGTGGAGAGGGCTATATTTCAAAGGGTCATTACATTTCCGGTAAGATTTTGTTTTTGGGCGGACGAGGGAAAATATTTTTTACTGGTGTGTAGTTTACCTGGTGGGAGTGCTATAGTGGAAATATTTATTAGAATCACGGTGACATCTTTGGTTGTACTGCCTGAGTGGAGGCAATTACTAGGGACGGAGATTGTTAGATTCGTACGCATGTGGCCAGTGTTTGAAAAGTTATCTTGGTAAAACTTGAGGGCCTTTGTTCGGGATATGGGGGAGGCCTTCTTAAATTCGTAGTTGCGTAAGAGGTTCACCTCTGTTTATTCATCTCCTGACTGAGTAGTTCCTCTTTCTTTCGGAGAGAATCGGCTGTATTTTTGTAATGATAGAGATTTCAGTTAATCGCAATTTGCTTAATCATATACCTGTGGCCACATTTCCATTTTAAACAGGGAAAGTTCGATAGTACCAGGTTTTATTCCGATCCTGATAGCCCTGGTAGCCACCATGGCAGTGAAATACTGTGCAAGTGTGGGAACGTGCAATTCGGAACGTACGCGCCTTTCAGTGATTTGCCTTAACTTTAAAGGAGAACTGACACCAATTTTCGGTGTTAATATTATTGCACAGTTCGCTTCCTTCACTCAACAGAATACCCTGGCTGAAATATGAGCGGCCTGCGACGCGAAGAACATAGTTCAATTGGATCGCATTTATCGCGCCGACGGAGCAGCGCGCGGAGCGGCACTCAGCAAATGGACATCAGCGTGACATCACTCCAGGAGAGGAAAAAGAAGTGACGCGCCAGCGCTCGCCAAAAACTCGTGACGTCACTTCACGCGCGCGGCCCCACGAGCGGCGAGCGGGCGCAAAACCCTCTCAAGCGGGCGCCGGTGACGTCCGCACAAAGCGGTGAGGTCAAACCGGGAGGCTGTCATATGCGCCGTTCGGGACGAAAGCGCGGGAATTTCAAACAAACAATTTTCAGGCCGTTCAATGTAATTAACTATCGCGCGCTGAAGTATTTGAAGTGCTGTTTCAGGTTCGCCAGACCATTAAGCATCAATAAAAGCAATAAAAGTGTAACATAAAATTTTCGTGTCAGTGGTCCTTTAAGAACGCTCTTGAAACGGGGAAGGAGGCCGTGTTACCTGGTTTTTACGTTGTAGTGAGTTGTTGCTATGCTGATTCTATATGATATCGTTGCAACCAAAGAGTGTTGAATCTGTTAAGCAACTCTGAGTCCAAGGAGGCCTCCACCATATCCCAAACAAAAGCCCGCAAGTTTTCCCGAGATAACGTTTTTTAACACTGGCGACATGCGTATGAATCTAACAAGCTTTGGCACTAGTAACTGCCCCCCCTCTGGCAGTGAAAGCGATTATATTGTCACCGCGAATGTAGTAAATCCTTCGACTACTGCATTTCCACCAGGTCAATTAAACACCAGTACTACTAATTGTCCATCGTCTGCCGTCCCGAAAGAAAATCTTACCGTTAATTTTAAGAACCTGTCAAGTTTAACCGTCTCCCCTGTTCCGATGAAGGCGTTGTCAAAGGGCCTAAACTTGTGCCCGGCTACTGGTGGTTTTGATGAATTTTAACTTTTCCATACATAGATCATTTCGCAAGAAACTTGAGGCTACGAGAATACTTCTACGATCACCCTGCGGCGGGCGAAGCCCGCACCACCCTACCTAGCTACAAGCATTGGAGCCCTCCCACACCGCGTGATAGTTGCCTCGGCATGTACATCAAATCTGTACAACGCGATGTGCGAAAACCATACCAAAGACAAATTGTTTTCCTCCATAACATGACTAACAAGGAAAAGAAAGCCCCAGAGGAACTCACAAGCTTTCCCGACATTATTAATAAACCTGCCGATAAGGGAGGCGCCATCGTAATCCTTGACAAAACCGACTATGTGTACGAGGCCAATGAGCAACTATCGGTATCGACGTTCTACAAAGCATTACCTAACGATCCCACTCAAGATTACAAGCAAATCGTCGAAGATACACTTGCTGAGCTTGTTCAAAATAAAACAATATATGAAATAACGGCTCGTTCCCTAATTCGTTTAAGCCCAGTAGCCGGTAAATTCTATCTTCTCACTAAGATTCACATTCGTGAGCAACAGGGCGCCCCATTGTTTCTGGTATTGGCACAGTTACCGAAAACGTCTCGCGCTATGTGGATAATCTCATTTCCGACATTCCGCCCAGCTTTCCCTCCTTCCTTAAGGATACCAATTATTTCCTCTCAGACATCTCAAACATTGACATTCCTGATAACTGCCTCCTAGTCACCCTCGATATTGCGTCACTGTACACAAACATCCCCCATGAAGATGGCATCACCGCGGTATTGCTTGCGTATGACTAGTCATCGTGCGACAAGCCCATAATTTTTTCCACTCCCCAAACTTTCATTAGGCTTATTCATGAACTTAACAATTTTGAGTTTGACGGAGTTCATTACGTGCATGGCAGCGAAACGGCAATGGGAACTCGAATCGCACCCAACTACGCCAATATCTTTATGGCTCGCCTCGAAACAAACTTTCTTGACACTTAAGATTTCAAGCCAATGTGCTATAAAAGGTATATTGACGACATATTCATGACCTCGCAGCAAGATGACTCGGAGCTCCTTAGCTTCATTGAGGCTTCTAATCTAAGACATCACCCATCGCGGTGGCCCAGTGGCTAAGGCGTTGCGCTGCTGAGCACAAGGTCGCGGGTTCGATTCCCGGCCGTGGCGGCCGCTTTTCTGATGGAGGCGAAAAGCAAAAACGCCCGTGTGTACGAGATTTCGGCGCACGATAAAGATCCCCAGGTGGTCAAAATTAATTCGGAGCCCTCCACTACGGCGCGCCTCATCGCCTGCGTTGCGTCGGCGCGTTAAACCCCACAATCAATCAATAATCTAAGACATCCTAGTATTTCCTTTGTTCATTCCTACTTGAAACACAGTGTAAGCTTTTGCACGTTACCGTTACTACTTGCCAATGTAGGCTTCAAAATAACCTGGATAGAAAACCGAAAGACACGCCGCAGTATTTGCACTTTCAACGTGGCCATGTAAGACACTGCAAGACCGCAATGACTTACAGTCAAGCCTCCCATTTTATGAGAATTTGCGGAAACAAAGCCGGCTTTGACACAAACAATCGAGAATTTAATACCGCTCTCCTCAATGAAAAATACCCGGAACAATTTCTCTACGACGCCATCGTTCGAACCAACAGACCGTAACGAAAGCTTTTAAGAAAATGTCCCGAACGTTATTCTGCAAACACAGCTTTTTTTATGATTGCAAAATAAAGCGCGCCTTGGATGACGACATAAAAAACGACGAGACAAACGTGCACTTGCAACAAACATTTATTTAAGCATCGTCTCGCATCTATACGCTTATCTTGGGAGCATGCGCACTGACATACACTAAATGAAAAACATCAAACAGATGGACGCAATCAAAGTGACGTTTTCAAATACTTGAACAAGGTGACCCGCAAAATCAATGATGTATCTCTGACGCACTTGCCCCTTTCTTCTTAATATAAAACGCTTCCAAGTGCTCCCTCTCCACTGCATAGAAAAGGTCTCTAAAGGAATCCCCCGATTAAAATTGGCGACCTCACAATTTTTATCACGTTATTCAGTAATCGTACCCTTGAGTGTGCCATCAGAATTCGCACAAACTCTCCACGTACAGCAGCTTTATTAGACTAATGCGCCTCGAGAACCCGAGTTTCCCTGGTAAGAAGGTCGCGTTCCCTTTTACCCCCTTCCCCCCCCCTTGCACCATTTAACGCTTTGTTATCCGTGAACCCTACCTATTTCCTGTTCGGTTGCTAGGTCACTGTGCAACGCTCTTTTGTGCACAGAATCTATTTTTTCCATCCGCGGAGGGCACACCCAAAATAGGGCCTCTATGAATCCGTCCGAACCCTTCTGCTCACGCACTGAATACCTTGGTGTGTACTTTCTGTTCAGTTTGAAACCGCGATTGGGCACGCTTCCGCCCTGCCTGAACTTGCCGCCCAAACCACGTGCGTTCCCAAGTCGTTTTGCAACCTTGAGAGCTGCCTTCTTAAAGGCACACTGAAGATAATTTGTCAAGCTCCCGTTTTTGCTTGGACTACGTAGACAGGCTCAAATTATTACACTTTTCATCTCTTCTCCGGTTGACAATTCGGTATTGATTTAATAAAGCTCGAAAGAAGAACAACCACCATGCGGGGTCTGCGGCAGCCAGTCCAACTGTGAAGAAGGGAGGCGGTGCACCGTGATTGGACGATGCCCACGATTAGCATTCAAACAAGTTTCGGTTGCGGTTCTGTAAAACAACATTCTTTAAATCCGACGTTATGCTATCGGCATTCTCGATATCTCAGTAATCGTCATACCGCGCTTCTGCCATGTTGTCGGTTGTACAATGCCTCAGATAAGTCGCCCAGTGCGGCTTGGAATTGTAGCAATCAATAGGCGATGCCTACGCAGTGGATGAACGCCCTCCGCACCGCAGACGCTCAAATGTCATGCGCTTTCCCCCCATATTTGGAGCTTGCATCACTCATGGCTCTATCGTAAAAACCGTGTTCGCACCAGGTCAAGGGTCTCCTGATTCTGGCCTGTGCCCAGTGCCCGCAAGCAGTCGGTGCTTATGTCAACTCGCTAGCGCGTCAGTGTCAGTCTGCGCGCGTTCTGCGAACTCGTTCATGGAGGAATGAACGTTACGGCTCGAAAATGGTGATCTCAGTATAAAAAACAGCGTCCCGAAACGACAAACTCCACTTACAAAAAAAACGTATCCTCGGGGATTGAAACTTGCAACTTGCAAAATAACATACCTAGTGCTCCGGACCACTCGGCCACGGGGCAACAATGCCGGCGTTGGAAATATGAGATATAAAAAATATAACCACTTCACACTTGTATTTAGTTTTAGCACTATTTAGTTTTAGTTTTTAGCACTGTTTAGTTTTAGTATTTACCCTTAGGCGACTGTTTGTTTTATAGCGATCGTGCAGTAAGCGTCCCCCAAATTTCCACAATATCTCACATATAGCAATTCCATTTCTAAGACGGAAAAGCGTTCACAGATGCCTAGTCGTGCTGCTGACTACTGCGCTTGTTCACCCAGCGGGAAAAACGTGTTTCCTGCTCCCTAGTTTTACGCTGTACGGTACAATGTTCAGTTGATTTTATTTCTTAGTACCTATACAGTCAAACCCGTTTATAGCGAACTGAAATATGCACCGCGATTAGTTCGATAAATCCAATAGTTCGATATAGCCGAACCCGCCAATAACGAGCTTATTGTTACGAGTTCGCAATCCGCAGGAGCCCCCCTCCCTGCCCTCCCTCAGCAACTACGCCATCCGTGTATGCAGAAACGAACACTGTACAGTAGCCATTACCATACAAAAATAATCCATTTATTGCAAGTAAAAAAGCTACTTTCCACCTTAACTGCCACCGTTGCAAAAAAAAAGCGGTGATTTTTGTTTTCACTTTCGTTTTGGCGGCTTCAACTAGCATAGCCTTCTCTACACGAAACATTGTTTGCACCAGTTCGAGTCCGCGTCCTCAAAAATCTAAGAAGCATTGGTGGAGCACGTCGACTGCCGAAAGGGCTTCATTATAAGCGTCGGACGGATTTCACTCCCGACCTCATCGGGAACGGTGGCGAGCTCTTCCCACAGTTCACCGATGCTGCTGCCTTGGTCCGGACTCGCTGACAGGGTGGGTTCCGTCGCGAGTCCGGGGCGTCGGAAACAGTTACGGAAGGTATTGGGCGTCACGTCGCTCCGTGCGAGCCGCAATGTCTCAGTCGCGGCTCTTGCTTCGTGGTCGCGGCCAATCCAAATCTCAATCGCCGCTCCGAGATCATGCATTTCGGCGGCCATTCTAGGCGTCCAGAGTTCGATATATCGATGCGAACTTCGTTATAAGGAATATGTTTCCCACGTATTTCCGTAACTGAAATATTTTGTTTGATATATAGCATATTTCGCTTTATCCGGGTTCGTTATAGCCAGGTTTGACTGTATTGGCTTCGCTGACTGCTGCCGCCTTCATGTGGCCTGAGATATTGCTACTAGCTAGCATTCAGCAAAGCGTCGCATTTGCGCTTCTCAAGCGCTTGTGTAGAGCGACCTGGACTTGCAGCTTGATACAGTGTACAAACTAACAAACTACAGAAGCGCACATTCTTCCATTCACAAAAGTGTCATGGCTTAGTTTCAACTCAGCTAACGAATTGCGACGACCCGTCTGCGCCCGGCTAACTACAAGCTGTACCATAAACGCTGGGCGAAATGACCCTGTCGGAAGGTCGGCGAGCCGTGCAGTATCGCAGTCAAGCCAAGTCATCTCTTCCTGACGTCACACAAAAACGCCACAGAAAATGGGTGAGGATGCAGAGAGGAGTAAAGCATTTCCGAATTGATTTTTTAGTAAATAAATTCGCGCAATCGTCCTAAGAGTGGTCGAAACATAGCCCGTGGACACCGGACTATAGTTTGCGCTAGTAATCCCGCAATGTTTACAACTCACTTCAGTTTCCATTTAATACAACATCTTTCTCTCTGCCTCTCTTGTTGTTTTTTTGTGTGTTTGTTTTAATAGGGGCATAGCCCACCTATATGCGCACTCTCCTTTTCCGAAACATCTTCCTCTCGTTCTTACAGTTTTCCGCAAAGCTATACGAGAAATGTGTTCCAAAGTTTGTGGCAGCAAAATTATGTAATGGAAATCTGAGGAAGGCAAGTACCATTGCGGCTAGGTTAGTAAACCGGCTTTTGTGAGTTTTGTGTTTCGATGTATATATATATATATATATATATATATATATATATATATATATATATACAAAGTAGAAGTACGCTCTTCGGAGACTTTATTGCCAACGTTTCGACCTGAGACAGGTCTTCCTCAGGAATGAAAGATTTGGGTGCAATCGTACGGACTAAGATTGGGGGCGGCGCCCCGAAACACAAGCCACGTGAGAAACAAACACAGAAACGACCACACACACCATACAGAGCTTATTCTGCCAAAGTCAAGCGCCAAACAGCAAAAGAAAAAAAAACGAAAGGAAGAGGGAGGAACAAGGTGGCAAGGAGGAGGCAAGAAAGAGGCAAGGAGGAACACACTGCATGAACGCGAGTGGTGGGGATAACAGGAAATGCGACGAGTTCACGGGTGGCGAAAGGCCCAAAAACATCCGGTGTCTCCGAGAGGGAAAAACTACAAAGCACACGCCGCCACGAGCACTGAGTTTACATGCGCGTCACCGGTAACAAGGATTAACTACCGACCGTCTTCAGCGGCATGGTCAAGAATGCAAGCGGGGCCCATTACTGTATCTGAAGCGCAGGCAGCCTCCGCGACTTTGGGGGGTCCCACAAAAGCCAATGGGGGAGCCCATTTGAGGCGTCCCCTTCCCCGCCTACGCCTCCCTTTGTACACGGCGTCGCGTCGTGTCGCGCCAGGTCAATGCACGGCCTGTTAACTGTTAGTACTCGGCCTGTCGCCGGCACGCGTGGACCCCTGGGCCCAATCTACGAAAATATGGCGGAGCGCGGCAATTTTTAAAAACATGAAAACAAGAAGAGAGAGGCGACCGTCGGTATGTGCCGTGCCTCCGGGGCAACCAAAAAAAAAGAAAAAGAAAAAGAGGGAAACAATGAAAAAGAGAAGCAAAGCAAAACATGAGCGAAAAGACAGGAAGGACGCGCGCACTCCGTGAACACCAGCATTGGGGATCACAATGTGATTACAAGACACCCGAGGCATAAGCCACAACAGACACCAAAATAAAATACTTCTTACACGCTCGGTTGGAATTAAAAGCTTCAACATTCCATTTCACATTTCTCAAGGATAAAATGGGTATGACATATGGTGACATAAACAGGCAATGGTACATCTGGTTAATTAATGAGGCGTGTTATGCTTGCTGAGCGTTCGAGACAAGGAAATGAGAGAGAAAAACAAATAAAAAAAAATAAACAGGGGTGCGGAAGGGAAGTGTTGATAGGGGGTTGGGAGTGGACGAGATAATTATAGTGACCGCGGAACATAACGGTAGGTTGTTGGTGTTAGAATGTACAACCTCACACCTGGAGCAACAGGCTGCCTGTAAACTTCAGGCCATGCAATGCCCTGCGCGGGAAAGGCCGATGCACACGAAGGGCTTAATGTGAGCATAGCAAAAGGACAACAAAACTACAGGTCTCGTATGTCCCGGGGTCACAATGCTTCAATGGTCATGCAGCGTACGAATTACAGTCATAGTTCCAGGACTCTCATTAAGACCCCCCTTCAGGGTATTAAATTTGTAGATTAAGTAAGACTCACATTGTTCTCGCTCCCTACAGCTAGAAAAACTGCTCTGTAGAAGCGTGACTTTAATGTCATCGAAAGAGTGATTTTGCATCGCTAGGTGTCTGGACAAGGGAAGGTTGTGGAGTGCCTTGGTGTGATAGCGGTCGATTGTTAAACCGCATTCGAAAAGGTCCATCCGTCTGTCCTATGTACTGCATATTACATCCGCCACACTACAATAGGTAAACCAAATTAGACGAGTCACAATCAAATGACCCACGTATAGAATATCGGAAGTCCGAATGTGTGCTAATTGCCACCCTCGCGGTCTGCACGTGTTTACACACCAAACATCTGTTTTTGCCACACGGTCGGCAGCCTAATTGCTGGGCGTCCTTGTCTTTGGCGTGGACAAGATAGTCCCCTATGCTTTTTGCGCGCCTGTATATTACACGCGGAGGATCACTGAAAATTTGGGAAAGTCGCTCGCTCTGCTGGAGAATGTTGAAGTGCTTTTTTAAAATTTTATTCACGTTTGGCGGGCTACTAGTAAAGTTAAGACTAAATTAGCGCGGGAATTATTCCCATCATTCACGTGCGACCCCTGTAGCCAGTGTGTTACGATTTAAACTTGCCGCCCTAGAAATGGCATCGTCAACAAGGGCCGGCGGGTAAACGCTGTTTTGACGAGGACGCCCGCATTCGGCTGGCGTTCGAACGAAAGTCTTTCATCCTTGGAGCAAATTCTTCTAAATCTATGTGCCTGGAATAAGGGATAAGCCGTTCTGCAATGGCGTGGGTGGCAGCTTTTGAAGTGCAGGTACTGTTGGCGGTCTGTAGGTTTCCTGTACACACTCGTCTCAGTGACCCCGCCCGCACATGAACCTGAACGTCCAGAAAACTAATTCGGTGCGAGAGTACTCGTAGGTGAATGAGATATTAGGATGAACTGTGTTGAATTCTTCTATAAAGGCAATAAGTCCGTTGTCAGTGTCTGTCCAGATCATGAAAATGTCGTCAAGGAATCGCTTGTACAGTGCAGGTGAACTGTCTGAAGTAGAGCGGAATTTGGTTTCAATATTGTGCATGAATATGGTGCATAATTGGGGGCCATTTTTGTTCCCATCGCAGTACCACTTGTTTGGAGAAAGTATTTGTTTTTCAAATTCAAAACTGTTGAGTTCTAATACGAGACGCGTTAATACCTCAACAACCCTCGGGCTGGGAGAGTCTTCTTCGCGGTGTTCGTTGTACGACTGAATGAGGGCATTGATGCCATCGCTGTGCGGAATGTTGGTATAAAGGAGGTCACGTCCAATGTTACGAGAAATGCACCGTCCGGCCGAACCATGCCCTCGATTTCTTGGAGAAATGGTTTGTGTCCCGTAAGTATGATGGAAATTGAGGGGGTATATCGGCGAATGAGGTAATCTATATAACTTGAAATTGGCTCTGTGATGGTGCCTATTCCCGATATAATTGGGCGGCCGGGATTTCCAATTTTGTTGTAATTTTGGAAGCATGTAAAAGCGGCCAACCACGGGTGGGCCGATGTTAGTGCCCTGGCAAGTTTTCTATCAATTTCTCGGGCCCCCACAAGTTGCTCCAGCACGTTAGTTACAATTTTTGGTGTTCTTTAGTAGGGTCTGATAGAAGGGGCTATAGAATTTCCGGTCGCCTAACTTGCCGATCCCCTTCTTTGACGTAATCATTCCGGTCGAGAATAACAATCCCCCCTCCCTTGTCAGCTGGTTTGATTACAATGTCCTGTCGGTTACTCAATGCATTGAGAGCATCCTGTTCGTTTTTTGTGATGTTGTGATGACGGGTTCGGCGTGATTGGTATGCCTGGAAAACGTCTCTCTGGACGGCACGAATATACAAGTCGAGATTTTCCTCCCTTTGTGCACTGGGGGTCCAGTGGTGCTTGGCGACGAAAGAAGGTTTGGCGTTCTCCCCATCACTTCTATCGAAGAAGTACTCTCGTAAACGCAGAGTACGGGCAAAATTATCTAAATCTTTCAGGAGTGTTAATTCTGAGTACTTCCCGTTGCTCGGGCAAAATGTGAGACCCCGGGACAGAACAGATATCTCAGTGGCGCCTAATTTAATCTTCGATAAATTAACGATTTGCCCGCCCCCGTCGCCGCATTCAACCCCTAGCGGCGGTTCCCCCGGCATGCTGTCAACACCCTCCTCGCGGTCAACCGCATCCACAAGAGGCAGACACGGTTGTTGTCTGACGCCCCTCGCATACGACCCGCCATGCCCCGGGACGTTATCCCTTGCGAGTTTTTTTAACTTTGTTTTTGAAACCTCGAGGGTTTTTTTGGCCTCAAACAAATTCAGCTCCTCGAGTTCCGGCGCTGAAAGTAAGGCACTTTCCCGGACTCGACGTTCCTCTCCCACAAGTGAC
This sequence comes from Haemaphysalis longicornis, assembly GCA_013339765.2. Taxonomy (NCBI): domain Eukaryota; kingdom Metazoa; phylum Arthropoda; class Arachnida; order Ixodida; family Ixodidae; genus Haemaphysalis; species Haemaphysalis longicornis. The sequence continues at coordinate 2,620 of JABSTR010000864.1, read as the reverse complement.
GTTAACATTTTTTCAGAGTGCTCTATTGTGACCTGGAGTAATTCTAGAGAAGCGGTATTTAGTATTCGATTCCATTTTTCTACATTCTCATTAGATAGGTTCTTCATTGAAGGAGGCAGTGAAATACGAAGCCCTTTGGGTACAATACCTTCTAGCTTATATGTTTGAAGGGTACGAACATGAAGGTCATGGCGTACGCGCTTGTCTACAATTTTCCTGACTTTTAAGAATTCTTTGGATTTTAGTGTTACGGCACCTGAGGAAGAGGAAGTCGGCTGGGGCTCGGGGCCAACACGTCAATCACTCTGCACTCGGCGGGCCGATCCAGGGCATTTCCTAAGGTTGTACCTTGGAGCTGGAGTTTTGACAGCGTCCTCACTGTCCCCCGTGGAAAGTGTGTGCAGCGCTGCGCGATCTTGCGGTGCTATCCTCGACAGGGGTTGCTGCGGTGTTGTCTGGTGGGTGCTCGTTGTGGGTAACTTGGGAGACGTGCGTCCATTTCCCCGTCGGAGCTCTGCGGTGGGGCCAGGGCTGGAACACTTTCGTCGTCGGAGGCGTAGGAAGGGTGACTCGGGTCCTGGTGTCGGGTCCACCTGATGGGCTTCAGGGCTGGCACTCTGCTTTCGTGGTCGGCGTGGGGGAAGTACCTCCGGTTGTGGAGCTGGACCCTCAGGAATGGCAGTTGCACCTCCGACGGGTGTTGCGTCAAGGGAGTGGTGAGGACGAGGACCGGTAGCTGGGTTCGGGGCAGTCACACGGGTCAGTGGGGGCCAGTCCAAGTCCAAATGACGACTTGGTGCAGTTTGCAGTGTGGTCTGTGCGAACGTAGGCTCCTGTTGGGTTTCACGAGCTGGTAATGATGACGCATAATCGTGCCAGTCTGCAGAAGACCTGTATCAGGTCGAATAAAGTCTCCGAAGAGCGTACTTCTACTTTGTGTGTAATATATAATATAGGTATATATAAATATATATAATATATATAATAGATATATATTATATATATACTTATATCTATATTATATATATATATATATACATATATAGAAATAAGGGTGGCAGTCGAGAAAACCTCGGAAAGCAAGGGGGAGGATGTGGTAGATCATTGAAACAGATTAAGAATTTGGAAAGAAAGAAAGAAAGTGAAGTCGTGGGTTCGTGGGTTCGGTCCCACCTGGCGGGCATTTTTTCTTCACTTTCTTTCTTTCTTTCCAAATTCTTAATCTGTTTCAATGATCTACCACATCCCCCCCTTGCTTTCCGAGGTTTTCTCGACTGCCAACCCTTATTTCTGTGTTATTTCAAGGAGCCCCTCATTCCTATTCTGATTCGGCTATATACATATATATTTTATATATATATATTATATTATATATATATATATATATATATATTATTGAAATACTGCCAGTCTCTTCTTGAGACCAGCAAGGCGGGCATTCAAGGGTGTATTCATATACATACAAAAGTACTTAGTCGGTAGGTAGTACAACAGTAATAAGAACAAAATGTCAAAACAAGAACAAGGGTTAAGTAACTGTGGTGTAAGCGTCGTATTTTAGATTGCAACATATTATAAAGGATACAAAGGAAGGGAAACGTGTAGAAGGGTTGAGCAACGCATAATACAAGCATAATAATTTGAGGTTCCTCAGTTTATAAAGGATGCCAACAAGGATAGTGCACTCAAATAAGCCAAAAAAAGCAACTTGTGTAAAAAAAAGAGATTGGTATACAGACTAACCATACGTTACAGACTAACCATATATATGTATATATATATGTATATATATATATATATCGAACTTATAAGGACATTAACGGGGAAGACGTATATCACTAAATGATAGGGACACGCAGAAAAAAAGGCTCCTCAACCACACATACAAAAGTCAAACCACAGACACAGTTCAGTCTAGCTGGGGAGAAATTAGCGGGCCGGAAGAGTCCCGAGGCGTCTAGAAAGGACTCCAGGGCCTCATGGAATCTGTCTCGCTCTCTGGTATTGCCAGGCGGCCACAGAAACTCTTCGTGGGGCCGAGCCCTTACCCTGAAGGCGGCCAACAGTTCAGTCTCCCTGCTGCAACCCTTAGGTTATGCACGAAGAGATGGTAGGGCCTGCCTTCTACAAATTTATCGCTGTGTTGTGCGCTCTCGCTCCGATTATGGCTATATTCTATACTAGCGGTAGTACCCGGCGGTGCCCGGGTGGGCCATTATATTAAGGACAGCAATTGGTATTTGTTAGTCGCCATATTAGGCTACTTCATTGGGAAGTGGTACACACTCGGGAGCGCCTGCCTGCTGTCAGTACATAGGCTCCTACTTCAGGCGCGTCGTGGTAATGTGAAACGACTGGTGCTCGTGTTTTACTCCAACTATCGCTAAAAAAATTGCACAAGATGGCGGGTTTGAGCGAATGAGTCAGTGAGTGAAAAAGATTTTATTGAGCCGGCGAAGTGGGAGTGGTTCCCTATTTCAGAAAGGCATGTGATGACTGGGCAGCCCTCAAGTATTGTCAGGACATCCAAATCGCTGATTGTCACCAGGTTCTCCCACAGCTCAAGGTTTGGAAAAGTGGATAAAGAAGGTGGAGCTTGGTTTGCTTTCGCTCTTAATAT
>JABSTR010000863.1:0-42606 GCA_013339765.2 Haemaphysalis longicornis | reverse complement strand
TTGGGCCCAGAAGATCCAGGCCACTTTGTTCGAAAGCTGTCAGTGGGGGCTGGATAGGATGTAGAAATCCGGCCGGCTTTGTTGGCGGCTTCTTCCACCTCTGGCATTGTCGGCATGTTTGCGTGTAGTGATGGACTGATTTCGGAAGACGAAGCCAGTAGTACTTTTCTCGTATCCGGACTAGTGTGCGGCTATATCCGAGATGTCCGGCGGTGGGGTGGTCATGAGAAGCTTCGATGATTTCGTCGCGAAGGCTGTCTCGCACAACGAGAAGCCACGACCTGCCGTTTGAGTCAAAGCTCTTTTGGTAGAGGACGCCCTGTCGAAGACTGAACGAGGACACGTTACGGGAGAAAACTTTGGGAAGGTCAACTTGTTGGCCTTGAAGGTATGCCGTAAGTTTTTGAAGCTCAGTGTCCTGTCGTTGCAGTGCGGCCATATCAGATCCATGTAGTACTCCAGGAAGGCGTCGTCATCATCGACTTCCGGCTGAGCGCTTTTCACGGGGGCCCGAGACAGGCAGTCCGCATCACTGTGTTTGCGGCCCGACTTGTAAATGATGAAAAAATAAATTCTTAAAGGCGTAGTCCCCAATGACCGAGTCGTCCGGATGGGTCCCTCAGGTTGGCAAGCCAGCACAGTGAATGATGATCTGTGACTACACGGAATGGACGACCATACAGATAGGGACGAAACTTTGTAACTGCCCAAATGACTGCAAGGCGCTCCCTTTCGTAGTTGAATAGTTTTGCTCCGCTTTGGTTAGCGTACGTACGGCTAGCGTAAGCGATGACTCTCTCATATCCCATCCTGCATTTTGATGAGCACAGCACAAAGTTCGCGCTACTTGCATTGGTATGGACTTCAGTTTCAGCCTCCTGGTCAAAATGGCCTAAGACGGGCGTCGTTTCCAGAGCGGATTTTAAGTCCTCGAATGCGCGATGTTGTTCTTCATTCCACTCGAACGGGACCCGTTCTTTTGTAAGGTAAGTCAGTGGGGCAGCTATCTGGGAGAAGTTCTTAACGAAGCGGCGATAGTAAGCGCACAGACCCAGGAACCTTCTCACTGCCGACTTGTCAGGCGGTGTTGGGAAGGCGCGAACCGCGGCTGTTTTCGCTGGGTCAGCACTTACACGTGCGCTACTAAAAATGTGGCCTAGGAACTTCAGCTCATCGTACGCAAACCGGCATTTTTTTGGATTGAGCCTTCAGTACTTCTCTAAGTCGTCGTAAGTGTTCGTCGAACGTACTTGCAAAGATGACGATGTCATCGAGATAAACGAGGCAAGTCTGCCATTTAAGGCCGGCGAGAACGGTGTCCATTACACGCTGCAAGGTCGCTGGTGCTGTACATAGCCCGAAAGGCATCACTTTGAACTCATAGAGCCCATCTGGGGTAATAAAGGCGTCTTTTCTCGGTCCCGTCGTCAACCTCAATCTGCCAGTACCCACTCTTCAGGTCTATTGACGAGAAGAAGCGGGCATGGCGGAGCCGAGAAGAGTGTCATCGATGCGTGGAAAGCGGGTACAGGCCTTCTTTGTTATTTTTTTTAACCGCCGATAATCCACGCAAAACCGCAGTGTCCCATCCTTCTTCTTTACAACACCACTGGTGCAGCCCAGGGGCTGTTAGACGGTTGGATGACATCGTCCTTCAGCATGTCTCTCACCTGGGTTTGTATTGCCTCTTCTTTGGGCGAAACTCGGTACGGCGGTTGGCGAGTTGGATGCGTGGCGTCATCAGTCAAAATCCGGTGCTTAGCAACGGTGGTTCGGCCAACTCCGGACGGCGTAGCAAAGCAGTGACGAAATTCGTCGAGCAGTGAAAGCAACTCACTCTTTTGTTGAACCGAAAGTTTTGAGTTCACGTCGAGTTCCAGACTTGCTGCCGTTTCCGGCAGAGACGATGTATCGGCATCGGACACCACGTCAACAGCTGAGATTTCCGCGATGCCTTCCACGTGGGCTACGGCCATGCCCTTGGTCAGGTGCTGCGACTCGTTTCGAAAATTGGTTACCAGAACTTCTGCGCATTGATTTTGAAGCCGCAGTAGGCCTCTGGCGACACCGATTCCCTTCTCCAGAAGAAGCTGGATAATAGCCTTGATCGTTAGAAGTACCGAGTGTCATTCGTGACAATATATAGTGTTTTATTGACGGTATTGGTGGTACGTTGTGACGATTTCTGTGTTGCGTTTCACCTTCACGATCACTGCCTTGTGCTCGGAGAAGTGCAGAGACAGTGGTTCTTCGAGCGGGGCTAGATTGCAGTTGGTAAAGACGAGGTCTTTGCACGTTCCCCGGATGGCCGTCGGTACATTCCGGAACGCGCTTATACACGCATTTGCACCGCAGCTCCCCTCTCGTTCACTCTAGTTGCAAGTGTTATTGCAACTGCTGTTTTTCGGCGAATTATCGTTGACAGTTTATTCTTTCTGCGTTTACTGCCCTTTGAAATTCGCGCTCTTTGCTACAGCAGTTTGCGGCGCTCTCCCCAGATGGCGCGCGGAAAGGCTCTCGCTTATTAGATACAAGGAATTAAATGCTATAGAAGCTCAAATCCTGAGGCAAATACAAACAAACACGTATCCACATAAATCACGACTGGCAAAAATGTTCCCCAATTCCTTCCAAGAAACGTGCACAAAATGCGGAGATATAGCCACGCTATTTCACGCAAGCTGGGCGTGCCCGCGCATCTGGCCCCAGGAAAACAATAGTATACAGATTAATCCTATCGAGACATGGGAGGCAGCCCTTACCAGCTCATCTCTCGAAGATCAGCTACTTCTGATCCAGAGAGCCAAGGTGGGAGCCGTTGCATCTGGAGCCCTGGACGTCGGGCCCCACCCATGAGCTCCCTCTCAACTTTTCACCCCTGCCCCCTTCCCCTTTCTTCTCACAATAAAAGTTCTACAACAACAACAAGTGTGCGCCGCTCTCGATAGATGGCTTACAATGCTGTTTGCACGCACAACTACAGACAACGGCACCAGCATTGCAAAGTCCTAAAGTGCTTCGCACTTAAAAAAATCTCGTGGCAAGTATCGTCTTTCCCTGGTTCCTACATGCGCAGAAAGAGTGGGCCAGCAAAGTTCCACAATAAGAGGAAAAAACTAACGGGGTCCTACAACGTTAAATGAAGTTTTTACTGCAAAGCAGTAGTTGTCTAACCCCCCCAGTTTTCATTGTGTGTCATCGATTTACTCGGTGCGGCTCCGGGGCTCCTCCTCACCACCTCTGACACATCTTTCACAATTATACTCCCCCTCGCCTCCAACGATGCCCCTTTGGCAAGTGGCGCAGTCGGAAACTAACATATTTAACAGCCACATATTTGTATCCGGTGTCGGAAGCTAGCATCGATATGCAGTTGTCAGATGATTGCGAAAAATAAACAGAAGCACGGATTGGCGTAAAAAAATGCACTGACGATTACTACTCTCCGCGCGATCTGCAGTCTTCTCGGTCACGGCGCATTTCTGCTGCGTCTCAGGAAGTGTTCGCGTGATCAGCGAACGTACAGCGGCGTGCGCTACTTTGCTGCTACCTCGCAGTGCGCCACTTCCGGCAGCATGTTGCAAATCGCGTTTGAACATCCCGCGCAAATGTCACGTGGTAGCCCCGCACAAGGGAGCAGCGAGCATGTTGTGGCATATCGTTTTTGAACGTCCCACGCAAACGTAACGTGGTTTGGATTAGCCAAGAATGGAGCAACTTCTGGGGAAAGTGTCAGGAGGAGGGCGCTCCTTGGTCACCACACATGAACCATGGGTGAGGGAAGGGGTAGCGAGAGAGATGACGCCGTAGCAGCACGTGTCTTACTCTACTACACCCTTCGCTAGACGCTGCTATCCGTTTTCTTTCTTTCGTCGCTGCTGCGTTCGTTCACTCGATTACGTGGACATAGCCTAGTTAACGGCTGCCAAAGGGCTGCGCCCTAAACCGACGGAAACCCGCTGTCGCCGTTTGCACTCAAATTCACTTCGCCAGATCGCTGCGAATGCCTCCCGGTAGAAGAGAAACTTCCCCAGTTTGAACGCCGGTTTGAGCCCATATTTCTTTTTGAGCTTGGAAGGACTTCCGAGCGACATTTTTTCCGGTGTCTTTCACCGGTTGCCGGTTGCTGCCGGTTGCCGCCGGTTGTTACCGGTCACCGCCATCACCGGTTGCCGGTTTATGCCTGCACGGTTCGCGGGTAGAAACAGGGGGGCGTGCATGCACAGCCAGGCTCCATACCGCTACCGATGTGCCACCTCCGGTTGTGCTGGTATTTAGATGTCCAAATTACAAGGCTCAATATGGTTAGTCGGCTGTGCTCAATCGAATGGTTCGGTTGTGGGTTGATGTGTTACACAGACATCTTACACACACAGTAAGATGGATACGAGGGGTAAGGAAAACGGAAAGCCACAGGTTTGTACACGAGAATAGAGTTTAAGGCCTTCCAGGTTTTAAATCGTTATGGGACTGATGCATCCCCTTCGTTTGGAGAAGAAGAGCAAGAATCGAAGCGTTTGCCCCTGCACAAGCGCGAATGGGTGCAAAAACAACGGAAAGCTGCTGGCACCGCCGTTACCGCCTCAAGTTTAGCTTGTGGAAGAGCGGCGAATCCCTCCCGGATGATGAACAGCAAATTGCCCGCTGGAACGCCGGCGTGAGCCAGTATGACTTCTTCAGAGGGCTTTCAGGGGATATTTTCGCCAGCGTCTGTCACTTCTCAGCAGGCGCACATGACCGGTTGCCAGTTCATGCGTGCGCAGGTTTGTACTGGAGATTAGTGGGGAGGCAGGAGGTGAGGCGTGCACGAGCAGCTATAGGTTGCACGCCCGTACTCATGCATGGCATGTCCATTCTGCTGGTGTGAGATTTAAACACGGACGTCGGGAGTCCTTCGTGGTAGACACGATTGGGTTTGTGTGTTAGGCTATGTTATATCACCGACGCAAACCCGTATCGTGATCTATGGACGTAAAAAATGCCACTTCTGCAGTTCGGTTGACTGGAACGTGAAAAGGCTTCATTCTTTAAAGTATTACGACAGTTGCGACAACGGTCTGAACCCGGCCTTACACAAAAAGTAAGATGCTTACGACGCGGGGGACACACGCAGTTCCATGTTTATCTGCTAGATCCATGTTTCATCGCAGTCCATGTTTGTTGCTCCCCGCCAATACTGCGCCCGCGCTATGTAAGCACGCTACATATGTCAGTGGTGCTGCTCAGCTTTCAGCTTCAGTAGAGTTCCCAACTCAGTGCATGCCCTACTGCCGCGGTGACAAAATTCACTTCACTTCGGAACGATACAGAATTGGACGGCATAGTCCACGGTCGGTTTTAGTTCATTCGTCAAAGCACTGGTTTGTGTGTATAAACAAATGAAGCGCGTGCAAGGAGACGCCAATATGCCTGAATGCTCGTTGATGGTCGTGCACTCGACCACGGAGCTCATGCAAAGAAATAAACTGTAGCAATTGCAATCTGTCACGCCATAATTGAAACCGAAACCAGTTTATCGGAACAGCGAGCTGTTAGCTCCCCCCCTCCCCTCATAGCTTCCTCTTCATTGCCAAAGATAGCTATTTATGGGCCACTGCCTGTTTGCCAATGTGCGATTATCTGATTTCGTTCGATCTCCTACTACGCACGCCCACAGTCCCTCCGTCTGCTAACAACCACAGTTACTGATGTGATATGTTCTTATTTGACACCAGACAAGTATTAAAGTCGCAATGCCTCCTGAAGAACGCTGACATATTAAAATCTTATGGTTGTTCACTGTGCCACACATTTGGAAGCAACCGGGCGGCTAATTCCATCAAAATGTACAGCAGAAATGAAGATGGACATGGTCATGGGAATGACTGTTGCGAAGCCTGATGTTACCAGTGCAATACTACCTGGTATGAAAGGAGAGACAGTGGCTCGAGAGACTTGCAACGCTGTATCGCAATGGAAAAATGTGATGGTCAAATAAACTTCAGCGTACATAATTGACTGCATTTGTAGATGAGGGAGAACCTAGCGGGAGAACCTAGCGACCGAGGTCAAAAGTTGGACTGCTATATCATTAGAAATGTGTCAGCATAAATATTAAGAAGTTTTATAGGTATATTATAGAAGTTTTATTGTATATTGTTGTATATTATAGAAGTTTTATAGGTATTTATAGGTATCGAGGATATTGTCGATTTGTGCAGGCGCATCAATGACGCAATGCCCGAAAGCGAGAAGATCAGACATATCATGAAGGTCATTGAAGAAGAAGCTTCCAGATGTTGCTTGAGCAAAAACCACAAAACATCGGTGAAGTCGTCAGCTTATGTCAAAGCTACGACGAGCTGCGAAGCAGCCCGTCTACGCTCGCCACCGCCCATCTGCAACCGACGCATCCTTTCAGCGCTGTCCTTCGACGACCCTTCAGTACAAGATAGGATTAAGGACCTCGTGCGCGAAGAGGTAGCCCGGCAACTTTCTCTTCTCTCGTGTACACTACCGACTTCGTGTACTCAAATGCCTGGCGCGGCTTCACCGCTTCATCAGATTATTCGGGAACAAGTCGCTGAGGCTCTTCCTTCGACCTGTCAGCAGACAACTGTGACGGCGCCCCTTTCTATGCCGACGTTTGCATGTGCACCACGCCACCCAGGTTTCTCTGGGCCATACCCTTTGTCAACGCCTATTGCTTATGATGGAGTCATCGCAAGACCTCGTTACACCGGCCTCCCTTTGGTTGCTCTACCCCGGCCCCAGCACGTCCCTCCCCTTCGAGTCGCAACGTCCGCCAACGCCTAACCCCTGGCGCACTGCGGCCAATCGCTCCTATATGTTTTGTTTGCCGCATCCCGGGTCACGTTGCTCGTTTTCTGCCGTCGTCGTGTTCAGCCACCCGATTACGCCTACGAGGGTCCCGCCTATGACAGCAATCCCTATGTGACGCACCAACCCTACGCGCCCACGTCTCCCGGGCAGCCGCGTAGTTCTTTTGCTTCTGACGAAAACAGCCGCCACCAGTCGCCTTCGCCCCGTCGCCGTTCCTTGTCGCCGATGCACCGTCGTCCCAGCGCACCTGCCCGAGGAAAACTGATGAGCGCAGTTCCGGATGCAAGAACTGCGGCATCATCGAACTACTGAAATCCTCCTGTTTCTTCTCCTACGAATGCGATCGAAGTCAATGTTGAGGGAGTCGTTACGTATGCCCTTGTCGATACAGGAGCTGCCGTGTCCGTCATGAATGCGAAGCTCTGCCGCAAAATTCGAAAAGTAACAACTCCGGCACCTGGCCTTCGTCTGCGCACTGCCAGCGCTCAACACGTGGCTCCTTTGGCTGCGTGCACGGCCAGAGTGGTAATTCAAGACGTTCTTTACTTTGTCGAATTTTTAGTGTTGCCGTCATGTTCACATGATATCATATTGGGCTGGGACTTTTGTCGCGTAACGAAGCCGTCATCGATTGTGCCCGCGCGGGAAGTTGAACTGTTTCCCCTGTGTACAGCGCCATTGGCCGATATGCCACTTGTTCATCCTTCTAAGCTTGTCGCCGCTACAAATGCAGATATACCGCCTTTGTCTGCCGTTCTGGTTCCCGTGTCTTGTGCTTCTGTCCCCGACTCAACGATCCTCTTCACGCCTTCCGAACTATTCTCACGACGCAAGAATCTGACACTTCCTACTGCTGTTCTTTGCCTCAAGAATGGTTGTTCCACCTTTCCCGTCTGCAATACTTCCGTATCGCCGCTGACGTTGACTGCCGGAGAGCACCTTGGATACGTCGAAGTTATAGACAACACTTTCATCGTGGACGTGTCTGATGATACCCCTCCGCCTGCTGTCAGCGCTCTTACTCCAACCTGTGCATCGACATCAAGCGTTTTCCTACCTTCCATCGACCTTGGCCTCTCCTCATCGCAGCGCGATCGCCTCATCGCGCTTTTGGACCCGTTCCTTGGCTCTTTCGACCATGAGCAAACTTCTTTGGGCCGTTCTTCGAATGTTCGTCACCACATTGACACCGCGACCCATGCTCCTTTACGTCAGCGACCATACCGCGTCTCAGCTACTGAGCGCAATGTCACTGAAGCGCAAGTGACCGATATGCTGCAACGAAATGTTATTCAACCATCCAGCAGCCCCTGGGCATCCCCGGTTGTCCTGGTCAAAAAGAAAGACGGCTCCATTCGATTTTGCGTCGATTACCGACGCCTCAACAAAATTACCCGCAAAGACGTCTATCCCTTACCGCGTATAGACGACGCTCTGGACTGTTTGCAAGGCGCAGAGTTTTTCACATCCTTAGACCTGCGATCTGGCTACTGGCAGGTTCCTATGGCGGACGCCGATCGCCCTCAAACGGCTTTTATTACACCTGACGGATTATACGAGTTTAACGTCATGCCGTTCGGCCTCTGCAACGCTCCAGCTACATTTGAGCGGATGATGGACAGCATTTTGCGTGGGTTGAAATGGAAAATATGTTTATGTTACTCAGACGATGTTGTCGTGTTCTCTCCCGACTTTGACACGCACCTCCAACGTCTGGAACAAGTTTTGAAATGCCTCACTTCAGCTGGGCTTCAACTTAATCTAAAGAAATGCCACTTCGCTGCTCGCAAACTTACCATCCTTGGCCATGTGGTTTCCAGAGAAGGCATTCTACCGGATCCTGCTAAACTTCAAGCCGTCGCAGAGTTTCCCAAGCCGAGAACTATGAAGGAGCTGCGCAGTTTTATTGGGCTCTGCTCTTATTTCCGCCGTTTCGTTCGTGACTTTGCCTCTATTATTTCCCCCTTGACGCGTATTCTCGGGAGTGGCACTGACATCACTGCTTGGTCGCCAGCCTGCGACAATGCATTTGCCCGACTGCGCAAACTGCTTACAACGCCACCTATACTTCGACACTTCGACCCCTCAGCACCGACCGAACTCCACACCGACGCTAGCGGTATCGGCCTGGGAGCTGTTCTCGCGCAGCGTAAACCGGGAATCGATGAATACGTTGTTGCATATGCAAGCCGCACCCTTACGAAACCAGAATCTAATTATTCGGTGACCGAAAAAGAGTGCTTGGCCATCATATGGGCCATCAACAAATTCCGCCCGTACCTTTACGGCCGCCGTTCGATGTGGTTACGGACCATCATGCCCTTTGTTGGTTGGCGTCGTTGAAAGACCCTTCTGGCCGGCTCGGTCGCTGGGCTCTTCGCCTCCAAGAATTTGACGTTAACATCGTCTACCGCTCCGGCCGCAAACATCACGACGCCGACGCCCTATCACGTTCTCCTCTATCCGTTGATAGTGCTTCGCTCGACGAGTCGGATGGCAACCTGAACGCCCCCTCGTTCGAGGACATGGTCAACGAGCAGCACAAGGACCCCCTGGATAGCTTCCATCCTGGCATATCTTTCCAACCAAGCTACTGCTCCCGTGTCCAGGGCATGTCGCCGACAGGCCTCTCACTTTTCCATCCGCGATGGCCTGCTTTACCACCGCAGTTACGTCCCCAGAGGCCGCAAGTGGCTACTAGTCATACCTCGCCACTTGCGTTCCACTTTTTGCGCTTTCTTCCATAACGACGCCCAATGCGCTCATGCCGGCGTGCTGAAAACGTACCAGCGCCTCCATCTACGGTACTACTGGCGCGGGATGTACAGCTTCGTCTGCAAGTTCGTCCGCTCATGCCCTGACTGTCAGCGCCGCAAGTCGCCGCCTCATCATCAGGCCGGCCCATTACAGCCCTTGCCTTGCCCAGAGCGCCCCTTCGATCGTGTGGGCATTGACTTGTACGGCCCACTGCCTTGTACCGCTGCCGATCACCGTTGGGTCATTGTCGCCATTGACCATCTCACACGCTACGCCGAGACGACCGCATTACCGGCTGCCACAGCACGGGACGTGGCTTCTTTTATGTTACATCGCTTCATGCTTCGCCATGGTGCCCCTAGGGAATTACTCAGCGATAGAGGCCGCGTTTTCCTGTCCGAAGTTGTTGAAGCTCTCCTTACTGAATGCCGCATTGTTCATCGGACCTGCACGGCATATCACCCGCAGACCAACGGTCTCACCGAGAGATTTAATCGCACTCTTGGTGATATGCTCGCCATGTACGTTTCTTCAGACCATACTAACTGGGACTCAGTCCTCCCATTTGTCACGTACGCACACAATACCGCGACGCAGTCTACTACCGGCTTCTCGCCGTTTTTTCTTCTGTACGGCCGCGAACCGACTCCCCCCTTGACACCATTCTCCCGTACAGAGCTGACGCCGCTGAGTATTCGACTGTGTCTCAAGTATCCTCTTATGCCGAAGAATGCCGTCAACTTGCCCGCTCATTTACATCCGACGATCAATTCACGCAAAAGAATCACCATGACAAGGACCTCCCAGATGTGTCTTTCTCCCCCGGTTCACTGGTGTGGCTGTGGGTACCATCCACACCTTCTGGACAATGCAGTAAGTTTCTCTCTAACTATCACGGCCCATACCGGGTACTGGAGCGTACCTCGCCCGTTAATTACCTTGTCGAGCCAGTACAGCCTTCACCCGACCAACGCCGACGTGGAAAAGAGACAGTCCATGTGCAACGCCTGAAGCCTTACTACGACCCCCTCGTCTTATCGTGCCCCTAGGCAGCCAGGATGGCTGCTCTTCAGCGGGGGAGTGATTGTAAAGAAGATAGTCACCGAGTCAATGCAACGGACAATCTCCTGTTTGGTGGTATGCGTCAGTGCGAGGACGGTGCAACGGACAATCTTCCGTCTGTGGGCATGCACCAGGGTCAGGGCACTATCGCACCCGCTTGTCTCGTGCTCGCCCTGTTCCGACCGGCTGAAACGACCGCTTGGTTTGGCCGAGCTCATCGTCGTACCCCTATCTGCCCTCCCAATAAACACCGTTTCCCAAGATGCTTGCGGGTGATTTTTGAAATGCGGCAATATGTATTTAAAGTTATCACCGTGAAATCTGAACAAAACAATACAGCTTCACGAACAAAAACGCACATCGAACAACTTATTTCCTCACAACTTGATGTCTTACCTTGATGTTATGTAAGGACGGCTTTATGAATTTAAAGCGTGAGCAAAACAAATTTCAGCTGTGCCTTGCTACTGAGGGTAGAGTGGAACGTCAATTGTAGATTAAAAGGCAGGGTATCCTTGCACCCTTCGTGTACAGCGGTAAAAAAAGGTGCTCTAATTCTCACCTAAAAAACGCAGGGAGTTTGTGTCAAGATTCGAACGATTGACCTTCCAAACAGTAGACGAATACCGAACCTCTCGGCCACGGAAGCAGACGTATTGTAAACAAAGAAATTGCTATAGCAACCGAGGTTGCCAACTTCCATTGTGGGGTGTTTCTTTTTTTGGTCGTATGTGAAAAATTTGCCTAGTGATAACGCTTGTTTCTTCCGCACCCATCTTGAATGCGAGGCCAATTATGCTAATACTACAACCTAAAACTACATCACAAAAATGACAACAACACGCAGAAGGAAGTACAGAGAAACAACTGACGAAGTTCCCTAAGAATATGTCATGAAGTACATAAGATGTCATCATGAAAGCCGTCGAAGTGCACCAAGAGTTAGACATAAATCTACTTAAAAAGACTGCGAAAATACAGCAGAAAGTTTACAAAAAATCACTTGTGAGACTCTCAACAGAACCTCTGCGGCCAAATACCTGTTGAAACACGTCTAGAGGTCGTCAAAAAAAATATTCATGATCTCTACAAGATCCCTATATATGAGGAAGAGACAACTCTACAGAAACACATAAAACTTAAAGCCGTTCCACTGAATGTGAAAGCTGCCGAAAGTGCAGAGCAGTGATTCGCCATAACGAGCTGTACCGCCGTTATCCGCTTAGTGCTACCGCCCATGCAATTCAAATTTCCCGCCTTCGCAGTGCTCCCGCGCTCCCTGCTTGAAACTGTGCCAGCGGGAGGTATGGATTGCATTGTATTGGAATGTATTGGATTGCATTAGCTTGGCTTGCATTGGATTGGTTTTGGATTGGATTGGATTGGATTAAGATTGGATGATAAGCAGCAATAAGCATGATAATCAGCTACCCGCCGCGGTGGCTCAGTGGCTAAGGCGTTGTGTTGCTGAGCACGAGGTCGCGGGTACGATTCCTGGCCGCGGCGGCCGCTTTTCTGATGGAGGCGAAAAGCAAAAATGCCCGTGTGTGAGAGATTTCAGCGCACGTTAAAAATCCCCAGGTGGTCAAAATTAATCCGGAGTCCTCCACTACGGCAGCGCCTCATCGCCTGCGTTGCGTCGGCGCGTAAAACCCTTAAATCAAAATGAAAATCAGCGGATCCTAGACAACCAAGAAAGCGAATAATAACCAGCTGAACCTTAGCTCACGCTACGTATATCCTGGAATAGCCGCTTGGCTTTCCAGGCTTCTGGGTTACGCCGCGGTGAAGGGACCGTGACAGGCTACAGCGTAACGCCGTGGCGATATGCTTGGTTCCAGCTAGCGAGCTAGGACGACAAGGCGAGCGCCTTAAGTGCTCTGCACTTAATAACTCAACAGGGTTTTTTGTAAGCGTAGTCTTCACCGAGGCCGTGTGCTTCTTCCACGATTGACTGCAGGCTACAGTCAACCCCAAATATCAACGGTGAGAGACGTAAACTATTAGCGTCCCCTCAATAGAGATAGGGTAAAGCAGCATCGGCGTACTGGTAAACTCAGATTTATTTACGCGATAGCGTTAATAGACTCATGTCCAGATTTTGCCGTGCACGCTAGCCATCCGCTCTCAGCCGTGCTCTTTAAGGGTCCACGGAAATACGTCCCCAATTGCAACCGGAAACTGTGACTGAGGGAGTCTCAGATGCAAAGTTTAGCCCGCGGGTGGGAAGCAGGGCAATTATGCTACAGCGGGTGGTATGACAGAGAAGGGGTACGCGGTGATTCATCCAGCGTTGTGTTTGTGCAGTGGGCTTTGCTACCACCGTTCGTGCTACCACCGTTCGTGCACGCGCCGATGAGCCAGTGTTGACGTGATGCGGTTACTGGGCCCATTCGGCGCCTTCCTTAAGGCTAACTGTCCGCTATCAGCCGTGCTCATGCACCGACCACGGAAAAACAGTGCAACAGGGAAGTACGCCGCCTGCCCAAAAAAGATCTCGCGCCTGAAGCTGTAATCGGGGCGTAGTTGCTTAAAGGGACACTGCACTGAGTTTGCAAAGCTTCCGATTTTGCTTGCACTGCGTAGACTTGCTCAAATTAACACACGTTTCATCATTTATCCGGTTGATAAGTCAGTAAATATTTTATAAAGCCCGAAAGAAGAAAAACTACCATGCGCGGCATGCGGCGGCTGAACCAACTAAAGGCTGTGACGTCGGGAAAAGGTGCACCGTGATTGGACGATGCCCAAGATTAGCATTCAAACAAGTTTCGATTTCGGTTCTGTAAAACAACATGCCTGGCATCCGGCGTTATCGTTGGATGGGCATTCTCGATATCTAAATAATCGTCATACCGCGCATCTGTCATGTTGTCAGCTGTAGAATGCGTAAGATAAGTCTCGCAGGACGCTTTGGAATAGCGGCAATCGCAGACGGTTTGGAATAGCCGAGGCCTACGCAGTGGATGAACACCTTCCGCTTCACATTCCCCCCTTATTTCGAGCTTGCCTTACTCTAGCCAGTATCGCAAAAAGCGTGTTCGCACCCCGCCAAGGGTCTGCTGATTCTGACCTGTGCCCACTGCCCGCAAGCAGTCGGTGCTTAATGCAACAGCACGCCAATGAGAACTCGCTAGAGCGTCAGTGTCAGTCTGGGCGCGTTCTGCGAACTCGTCCGCGGAGCAGTGCACGTTACAGCCCAAAAATGGTGAACTCAGTTCTGTAAACATAGGCCGAAAACAAAAAAAATAAACTTACAAAGAAAAAGAGAGAACGTACCCTCAGGGATTCGAACTTGCGACATGTAAAACAGCACACTTGGCGCTCCAGACCACTCGGCCACGGGCCAGCGCTAGAGGTGTTCGATATATAAGGTATATATTGCATAATCAATTTACTCTTTTATTTTGTTTTGGCCTTTCAAGCAACTTATTTGTTGTATAGCGCTCGTGCAGTAAGCGTCCCCCAAATTTACACAATATCTCAAATCTAGCAATTGCATTTCTAAGACGGAAATTCGTTCGAAGATATGTGGTCGTGCTGCTGACCGCTGTGCGTGTTCACCCAGGATAAAAAAGTGCTTCCTGCTCCCTAGTTTTACCCTGTATGGTAAAACTTTCAGTTGATTTTATTTCCTTGAAACCTGTATTGACTTCGCTGACTCTTTTCCCGCCTTGAAGTGGCCTTAGATTTTCGTACTAGCGTAGTAGACAGTGAAGCGTCGCATGTGAGCTTGTGCAGCGTTTGTGTGGAGCTACCTGCACTTGGAGTTGACACAGTGTGCTAACTAACAAAGCAAAGAAAGGCACATTCTTTTATTAACAAACGTGTCGTGGCTTAGTTTCAACTGAGCGAAAGAATTTCGGAGACCCGTCGGCGGCCAGCGGACTAAACGCCGACTGACTGTATCGGAAGGTCGGCAAGCCGTGCAGTAGAGCAGTCAAGCGAAGTCATTTCCTCCTGACTTCACACGAAAACGCCACAGAAAATGGGCGAGGATGCAACGGGGAGGACAGCAACGGGGAGGACAGCAGCTTGGACGAGTTCCTGCGCGCCTTCGACGTGCGGTCCGGGGAGGAGTATTCGGAGATTCTGCGGGCTGGCGCGTCGCGTCCGTGCGTGCTTCACGCGAGGACCCCCGCCGGGAAGCGCGTGAACGCGTTCAACCCGTGGATCGGAAGGGTTCTCGACTCCAACATGGACCTGCAGATCATCCTCGACCACTACGCGTGCGCGGCGTGCGTTGTGGACTTCGTCAACAAGGCCGACCGCGGCATCTCGTTCTCGTAACGCGGGGTCCGCCGCTCGCCGCTGACGTTTCGAAGCCGTGTCTCGCTCTCGATTCGATGGATCCGCAGCTCGACGGCGGCCGCTCGTTCTCGACGCTCGGGATCGGACGCTGACGCTGACGCTTCGCGCTGCCTTAGCGCGCGCAGTAGAGGGAGATGAGGTAGCACCTGCTGCTGCAACGCCTCTTGTAGCGCCGGAGCACGCGCATGCGCGCCCGCAACTGTTGTTGAGAGCGAGGAGGAGTGGGGGAGAGGGGCGCAGCTGCCGTGGTGCGGAGGCCGAGTTACAGACGCATAACATCGTGAGTTTCCATAATCACGCACACGCAAAAATAAGTTCACAAGTACGCCCTAAAAACTGCAGCATTAAAATGTGTCGGAACCATGGCCGGAACGTCGATTTTTTTTATGCTTGCAGATTATATCTAAATAAAAAAAACGTCATTTCCCCCGAGGACGGACTTAAATACTAAAAAGGGGGATCTCTAAGCGGCTCCTAAAGAAATGCTCTGCATTTAAAATTTTGCGCCGTCGACCCGTGCACGGACGACAAACTGCGTCTGGGACGGGTGGTCTGAGCCGGAGACGGCGTTTGCAACGGTGGTGGGGCGTTTGAACCTCTGACGACCGATGTCTAAGGATATATCAAGTTGGATAAGAGAGAGAGAGAATCAACTTTATTGAAAGCCTGCAAACGGTAGGGGTACCCTAACATGGGTGCCGTGTTACCGCGACGCGACCTTGGACGTCGTCACGTCAATGCCTTTAAGACTGCATCCGGGTACTGGTTGCGGAAGGTTTGCGTCCTCCCCCGCTGAGTTCCCCGGTCGCTGTCTAGCGAGGGCCGCCGCGACCTGCTGGACGGCCTGGAGTTGGGTGTCGTAGTCTCCACCGTGCTGCAGCTTCAAACTGCGCCGGGATCGTTGTCATCGCACTGGCCTCACACGCATTAAGTTCACAATTCCACAGGATGTGGACCGCAGTGGCCCGCTCCTTCGCGCATAATCTGCACATGTCACTCTCATACACCTCTGGGCATCGCTCACGACCCGAACAACTCCACCCGACGCGTTCCTCGTTTGCTAAACCTTCGTGCTATCGTCACGTACTACGCGCGAAAAGATGTATCTATTCATAGTTTGATCATTGCCCGAATCAATTTTTTTCCACGAGGCTCCCAAACAGGGAGCTTGCTCTGCTAAAAAATTTAAGTGACTGGAGTTTTTGACGTACATAAGATTCCATTCATTTGGGCTGATCATTTTGCATTCGTCTGAAGATAATCATTCCTAGGTTTCGTATTATTGCCGCCAACTGCATTCTCGGCGGTGGCGATTGACCCCAACATGCCGCCAATTGCAGCTGGCGTCTTGAACCCGCCCCTTTTAGATGCGACTGCATCTCATTCACTCGCCTTCTCCCTCCATACGGCGTTGTTGTTGTCCGTCAACACCCCTCCCCCATTCTTCTAGCGAGGGTCACTGGATTGGATTGGCTTGGCTTGGTTTGGCTTTGATTCGGATTGGATTGGATTAAAGTGGATTGTGTTGGATTGGTTGCGTCATAGCCGCGCTACGTTGCTTCATAGCCGCGGCAGGGGGTTCCGGCACGTTTCACGCGATGGCAGAATCAACCTAAGGGAAACAACAACGGAACCCCCTATGCGTCGCATCTACACAGGGGTTCCTGCGAGGGGAGGTGGGAGTAATTTTTTAAAGGCGATCTTGAGCAGTGATGCGCCGTCTCGTGGTAGACTGCAGCCAGGCGAAAACTGCGCACTCCGCCATGCGCCGAAGCAGGTTCCAGCAGTTGTACGTGACGCTATGTCTCGGCCAGCAAGCGATGCGACGCAGATAGTTCAATGAAGAGTGACGGCGGGCAGGAACGCGCCCGTTGCAAGGAGTGGAAAAAAACCTCCGTCGCATGCCCCCGCGCGAGGGACACGAGTCAATGCAGAGCATTGGGGGTGGTCACGTGGCGTAGGTTGTGGTAGTTGGCGGTGGTAGTTGTTGTTGTCGTAGGGGTTGGGTAGTTGGGTTGCGAGACGAGAGAAAGAGAGAGAGAGAGACGAGAGACGTAAGTACGTAACGTGTTATTTATTGCCATCGTTTGCACCCCACCCTCTCTGCGGGGCAATCGGTTGGATCTTTATTATTATTCTTTTCGTTCTTTTCTTTTCTTTCTTATTATCCCTCTCTGGAGGGCAGTGCGCCATCGTCGAAGTTCATAAGCGATGGAAGCAACACCTTCAACCAGTACCGCGACGCGAGCCAACGCCAGCGTTGCAGTACCAGTTCAAGACATCGTGCCATCCTCTTCATCGACGGCGGCAGAAGACAAGGCGGCGATACGGCGCGCTGCCGACGCCAAACGCAAGCGTCTGAAGCGCGCTGCCGACGCCGAACTTCGTGCACGAGAAGCCGCGGCCAAACATCAACGTCGGGCCGCGGATCCTTCGCTCGGGCAACGAGTATATTCGTAGCGCGCGCAGTATAGGGAGAGGAGGTAGCACCTGCTGCTGCAACGCCTCTTTCAGCGCCGGAGCACGCGCATGCGCGCCCGCACTTGTTGTTGAGAGCGAGGAGGAGCGGGGGAGGGGTGCACGTGCTGGCTGGCTGCGGACGCCGAGTTACGGACGCATAACATAGTGAATTAAAGAAATGCTCTGCATTTAAAATTTGCAGTGGCTTAGCTCGGCTATGCCAGGATATACGTAGCGTGAGCTAGGGTTCAGCTGGTTATTCTTACGTTTCCTCGTTGTCTAGGGTTAGCTGATTTTCATGATTACTGCTGCTAAAACTATTTCCAGTCCAATCCAATCCAGTCCAGTCCAGTCCAGTCCAGTCCAGTCCAGTCCGGTCCGGTCCAGTCCAGTCACTGCTCCTCGCGCATGCGCAGCACGGCTCTCCAGGAGCCGCGCGAAACGGCTATCAAGCACCTCCGGCGCAGCGTCAGACTTGGCTACTGCGCAACAGAGGCGCACAGCTGGGCACGCCCCGGCACCGGTGGACTCGCCACCAGGTGGCCGAGCAGTTCGAACGCCCTTCGCGTCAGCTCCGAACAAAAGCCATGTTTCTTCAATTAGTGAGCCTCTACACCGGCCAACTGAACCGCCTCGACGAACATTACCCTTTCGGCAACCTAAACAGTACGTTTCTGGACTCTCCGGTGTTTTTTACGCCCGAAAGAAACATATTTCTCTCGCGACCCACGCCGACGCGGAGCTAAGCCTGACCTTCAGCGCCAGCTCGGTTCCACCAGTTCCTCGCCGCACCGGCCTGATCACGTGCGCCTGGCTGTGCACGGGCGCGTGCTACTAGCACGCGCACCTCCGGCTCCGGCACCCACCTCCTCCTCGTCGGCCTTCATGGCAGACGGTTCAAATTGTTTCGCTCCTGCCGATGCAAGCGGACTCGTCGGCTTCGCCTTCCCACCGAATGGAGTACGTGGTCGAGGGCGAGGACATTGACCCCCAGGTGCTCACGGACCCGGATGGCTCAACATTCGCCGCAAGATCGCCGCAGCTGAAGCCACAGCAGCAACACGGACCACCCAAGCCCCCACCGCTGGCGACCAGCCACGCAAGCGCTGCCAGAAACGGCACAAACGCAAGCCCACACCACCTGAAGACCCCTCTACCGGACAATGACATTAAGGTGATCCTTCGTCCACAAGGGAGGCCTTGACCTTACCAGCGTCAACGCAGCGACCTCTAGCTGATGTCCTGCAGACCAGCCAAGCTACCTCGACACGACGGCAGACAAATTACGTAACGCCTGCAATACAGATCTAACTTCATTGTCGTGAGCACCCCTTCGGAAGCCTCGGGCACAGTGCTACCTTGAACTCCCCTCCCTCCTCTGGAAGGAAGCACTTACGCCCTAGCCAACCACATTCCTCCTCCCAGCGCCACTGTAGTAGGTGCCATCTTCACGGTACCGCGCCAGAAAGATTGATGCAACACTATCCTTGAGAGCCTGTTGGATACAACCCATTCGCTTCGAATCATCGACGCAAAAGCGGCTGAACGGCTCTACAATTGTCAAGTGCTCTTTCCAAGGCAATGTAGTACCCTACTGGATCCGCTACAAGGGCAGCCACTATGCGCTGTCTACCCCCTTCAAAAGAAAGCAGGAGGGCATGCTTTGGCCTGCTGCGCCCCGGCCACCGCAAAGACGTATGCCCTCATCCACCCACCGAGAACCGTTGCACCCACCTGCGGCACGCTAACCACCCCAGCCAAACCACCCCTGCACGCCGTCGTGTATCCTGTGTGGCGCGACCCGCCTCACTGGGTCGACTGGATGCCCCCAACGCTTCAAACCACGGCGCAGGACCACTTCACAAGCCATGACTGGGCAACACCTCGCTTCCCTGAGACAAGCAGCACGCCCGCCTGCCAGTTCAGCACTCACCGAACCATCACCGATACCCACGGCAACCTTCCTACAGCCAAGTCACACAGATTCCCTTCTCGCTCACCCGGAGCCCGCACCACAGGTGAGCCCCCAGAGCCCTCCCAAATATCCCCTCCCTCTCTATCCAATTCCACATCCCTTACGCGCATGTGCACTAGACACTAACACTTACTTCGCGAAATGCAAACAATGCGCGAAACAATCCTCCAACTTCGCCAAGAGAACGCGCGCCTCGCGCCGGAAAATCATGCTCTCCGCCAACGTCTCAACTCCCCACCCTTAAATCCCCTGCTGCACCAACGCAGCCAGAAGCACAAGCTACCCTTGCATCGGACTCACACCCTCCCCCTCTCAAACGAAAAAGCAGAGGAACCGATCAACCTTCCAAAACTTGCGGCCTCTGCCCCCACCACGCTGGAACTACGTGCCGAATATCAAGAGCTTTTTCTATCATTTCAAAACAAAACGACTGAGCAAATAACTGCGCTCCAACAATCAATGCATGACCTTCACACAGAGGTACTTGAATGGATGCGCACCATCACCCAAAAGCCCCTGATCACAGGCCCCTCCCTTACTAGCGCCCATCGACGCCCCCCTTCCTATTGATGCTGACGCCGACCAAGAACTCTAAATGCACTGTTTTCTGGCAATGGAACTGCCGTGGATACCGAAACAAGCGGTACACTCTGCAGGCGCTCCTCACCACATTGCCACAAAACCCCCTGATATTATAGCTTTACAAGAGACTGGACCCAATGTAAAACTACTTAATTACACACCCTACCTTAACCCTAACTTTCCTCAAGTGGCCACGCTAATTCAACGCAACTATAGCGTAGAGCAGCACACTCTCTGTTCGGGCATCACCACATTTTCACCGTTATACTGCCGAAGAAACTCGGACAGACCAGGCTCCACGTTCTCAATATATACAGTTCTCCGAAGCAAACAAAACATGCCTTCCGCGACCTCTTCCACTCTGCTCTCACAATCGCCAACCGTCATCCACTCGTCATCCTAGGTGATTTTAACGCCCCTCACATCGCCTGGGGTTATCACCGCACCACCAAGAAGGGTCGCCTCCTCTGGGACACTATTCAAGCCCTCCACATTACAGCACACAATGAGCCCGATCTAGCCACCCGAATTGGTACCAGCGTCCAACGCGACACGGCACCCGACCTTACACTCTCCCACTGCCTCGGTCCGGCCGCTTGGCAACCTACTCCACATACACTGGGAAGTGATCATTATATTACCGAGCTAAGCACCTCGCTACAGCTATCCCCCCATGAACATCCCACCCACACTACGATCACAGATTGGGACGCCTTCCGATTAGAAAGCCAACGCATACCACCGCCACAAGGGAGCACAGAGGAGGACTTAGAGGAGTGGGTCTCTAACATTCTGCGTACAAAACAAGAGCACGATCGCCCAATCGACCCAGACATTCCTGCGGAGTATGTAGACTCCAAAATGCTTCACCTTTGGGAAGCATATTCCAGTCTCGAGCGACGGTGGAAGCGTCACAAACACCGCCATCGCCTCCGCCGAAGTTAAATTTACTTCGGCAGGAAATCACGAAACATGCAACCTATCTGGCCAGAACCAGCTGGATCCAACTATGCGACGATATGAGGGGCAAGCTTTCCATGCGTCGCACATGGGCATTACTCCGTCATCTCCTCGATCCCACAAAATCCCGAACGCATCAATACACGCGTATAACCCAGCTTCTCCATGGTTTAAACCTGTCCCAAGAGGCCATCCTTCGACAGCTCCACACTACATACATCCCGAAGCCATTTCCTTCTGACTCCACCCCCCTTTTCTACACCGGCGCCCCTAATCCGGAGCTAGATGCTGAAATTACGCGAGAGGAGGTAGAGGCAGCACTACGCACCCTTCGACGGCAAACGGCTCCCGGCCCGGACAAAATCTCGAATAAAATTCTTCGCCATCTGGATGACACATCTATAGACCACCTCACCCAATTCTTCAATGCACACTGGAACGCTGGTACACTACCTCGTAGTTGGAAACACTCCGATATCACTTTGATTCCCAAGCCAGCCAAACCTCTCGCACTGCCCAATCTACGACCCATCTCGCTTACCTCCTGCCTCGGAAAACTTTTCGAACACGTCATTTATAATCGGCTATCCGCACACCTTGAAGAACATTCCCTCTTTCCCCCAACCTCATAGGCTTCCGCGCCGGACTGTCCACACAGGACGCCCTTCTGCAAATCCACCATGATATTCTACAACACCCCCCCACCAGAGACTATGCGGCGATCCTCGCCTTAGATCTTCATAAGGCATTTGATCAGGTAGGGCACTCAGCCATTCTTAGCTCCATCAACACACTGCACCTAGGAGATCGAACATACACATACATACGCAATTTCCTCACTGATCGCACCGCCACTCTCCGACTGGGCACCGTCAAATCAAACATTTTCGACATGCCCAACAGAGGCACCCCCCAAGGGGCCGTTCTTTCGCCTCTACTATTCAATCTCTCCATGCTCCCTCTCGCGAATGCTCTAGAAAATATACCGTCCCTCCACTCGACAATATACGCGGACGACATTACACTTTGGGTCACGCAAGGCAGCGACGCCCACATAGAGGCCACACTCTCAGCAGGGGCTGCCACAGTCTCCCGTCTTGCTGCACAAGCAGGCTTGACTTGCTCGGCGTCTAAATCAGCACTCTTACTCCTTCCTCCACCTAGAATTAGACCCACTCCCCTGACCACCATTCAGGTAATGCTGGACGGCATGCATCTCCAAGCCAACAGGAGCAGCACAGACACCATACATCTTTTGCGCACTCACACCATCCAGACTATTGGTCTCATTAAACGTATCACGTCTAGGAAACATGGGCTAACGGAATTAGAACGGCTGCGAATTGTGCAGTGCTTTCCTGGTGAGGCCGTTTTTGCTATCACCTCCCGTACGCACAGCTCACCCCATCTCAACGTACCTCCCTCGATGCCTTACTTCGGAGAGCCTATCGCTCCCTGCTGCTACTGGCCCCCCACGCACCCACCCAACGACTCCTCGCGCTTGGTATACATAATACCATAGACGAACTAATCGAAGCCCATCGCCTGGCCCAGCTTACGCGCCTTTCCCAGACCCCGGCTGGTCGGCAGATCCTCGATCGAATTCATGCCAACCCCCCGCTTATACTACATCCTCCAGCGCACATCCCCCGGCTTCTCCGCGGACGTCTCCAATTAAGCCGATCCCGCGAAATATGCATCCAGCTTACCACCGCGGACGCCGTCTAGCCCGAGCCCAAGCACACCTCTCCCACTACCCTTCCTCTGAGCATACTCTCTACGTAGACGCAGCGGCCTACCCCACCCATCCTGCCTTCGCACTCGCTGTAGTAGGCGCTTCTCCAATAATCCTTCAGGCTTCAGCTACAGTCGCCACCACCTCCTCGGTAACTGCGGAAGAGGCAGCCATTGCCCTTGCCCTAACTCAATTACCTACCCCCCAGATCATTTTATCTGACTCCCAAACTGCCATACGAAATTACACAAAGGGCGTCATTTCCACAGCTGCCCTCAAAATTCTTCTTCAGAATCCCCCTGCCCACCCCGTGATGCTGCTGTGGACTCCGGCCCGCACCGGCGTAGGTTGTAATGAGACGGCACACCAACACGCCCGAGCTTTGATATCCCGGGCTCCCGTTTCTTTTACGCCTACACACGGCATCCCCGAAATGTCCCACGCGTACCTACTTACGTACAGGGACATAACTCAACATTACCGCCTCCTCCGCAGGAACCTACCTCCCCCGCACCCTTCACTTACTCCGCCGGCAGCGCACATGTGGCGGCTCTTACAAAATACCCACACTTTCCCACACCGCACTCTCCTTGTGCACACTCACCCACACCAATTCACCTCCCCTCACTGCCCCTCATGTGGCGTGCTGGACACTCTCTTCCACTCGCTCTGTGAGTGTCCGCGCGACCCCTTACCCCTTTCCCCTCCCCTTCTCACTGGGAGCAGGCTCTGGGGACCTCTGACCTCGCAACGCAAGAAGCCGTCACGGACAGAGCCCTGGACGTCGCGGGGGCCCTTTGGGCCTCCGCCACCCCCCTACCCTGAACCCAGTGTACAATAAAGTGGCACTACTACTACTACTACTACCGGCACCGGTGCGTCTACCCCGGCTATGACGTCACTCCTCGGGAATGCGCATACCGGCGAATGTGCAGACCAAATTTTTTTCTCTACACACCCGTACTCCAATTGGATTGGATTTCCAATTCAAGGCAATCCCATCCAATTAAATGCAAATACAATCTAATCCAATCCAATCCAATCCAATGTTCCTCGTGCTTGTGCAGCACGACCCTTCAAGGTCCACCCGAAACTGCTAAACCTCGGACAGTGTACCTTACGGTACAAAAACACGTAGACGTGCACTGTTGCAAAGCAGTGATGAGAGCCAGTTCACAACATGCCGCCAGCTGCGGAAGGGAAGCCTACCAGATGACGGTTGCATTGGCGAAATCTTTGTGTGCGTGCTACCTACCTCCGCGTGACAATAAAAACTGGCACCGACCAGGAATGTTTAAAATCCAAAAAAGAAAAAAAGATTTGTGAACAAGGCACCCGTACGGGAGCCGCAACGTCTTTTTTTGGACTTTAAACGTTCTTGGTCGGGGCCAGTTTTTATTGTCATGTGTTTTCCTGACCAGACGGGTTTCCGTCCAACCCTCGATTTTAACCGCGCTTGTTTAGCCGCTTTCTACCGTGACAAGATGCTGACCACAATCAACTTCATGGTGACTTACCCGCCAAACGAAGCTCCCGTGATATTGTTTTGTGAAGAAAAATTAAACGGCTGTACACGTATACTTACTACTGATAAAGTTATTTTTTATTGGGCTTAGCCACAACCGCGCTCCTGCAGTTCTCGCAAGCGTCCTCATGAACGGGAATAGGTTGGAACAGCGTGCTCATACAGTCTACATTGTGCGAAATCTCGAGTTCGCGTCCGCTTTTTTTTATTACCGGCTTGGTACAGTGAACAAAAAACAAAACAATGACGCATGTATCCACACAACATAATGATAAAACCCCTCCCGCTGCTATGGGTGCGCGTGTTAAACGCGTTTCAGGGTAACTAGTTCATCTAAGATATTAGCCTAGTCAGGTTGCTCGTCTTGTACTTTCATTACATCTCTGATATAAGCAATTCTTTCAATAAAGTATTCCCTTGCCGGTCGGGCATCCGGGTCTGGATGTCGCACGGCCATACGAGGTTTCTAGAGTGTGTGCAGGCTCAAGGCCATAAACATGTCAAGTGGCATGCCTCCATCATTACACGTTTGAAGGAAACGTATTCCGTACGGAGATACCGGCAGTTCTTTCTTAAGCGTCCTCTGGAGACTGTCCCGGTGGAATACTGCGTCAGAACAGTCCAAGAAAATGTGTTCTATGGTCTCCAGTTTTCCGCAATGTCGACAGTTTACTCACCCCGCTACAAGTACGCCGCTGAACATGACTAGTTCTAATGGAGGGGTGGGGAGGGGGGCTATTCGGCGATCCTACTGCTTTACACATCCACTTTATTCCAATCCGAGCAGTATTATATAATTGCAGCCACTGGAATCGGGCGCCAGCAGCAATTCTGCCCCGGAACGAGCCTTCGACGGCGGAGCCAGAACGGATAGCGAATAAAACTCCGAAGCCAAGTGCACATAACAACCCCCAAGCACCAAGTTAGCCAAGTTCGAAATTCAACGCGCCTACGTCACACAATCAGTGGCATGGTGGTCGAACGATTGCAGCGCCTCTAGCATATGTTAGTATTCACGGCCGGGCTGGAGGACCCTTACGAAAATGTCATATATGGCCTTATATAAAAATTGCCATATATGGCCACGTCAGGAATTGGGCATATAAGGTCATATGTGGCTGACCCATATATGCCCATATATGGCCTTATATGCCCAATTCCTGACGTGGCCATATATGGCTGAAGCCCATATATGGATGTGCCATATGTGGCCCTATATGCCCAATTCCTGACGTGGCCATATATGGGTGAGACCCATATATGGCTTTATATGCCCAATTTTATATATGGCTATATATGGATCTAGCATATACATAATGTGCATGCATGGGGGCAGCACGAATTATAGCTGAGCAAATCACATGCTTTACAGCTATAATTACTGCAGCCCTGAATGCTGAACAACACTTCACGTACATTTCACATTTTATTTTGCAAACATTAATGCAAGCCATTATGTGGCATGCATTCGTGCACATGCATGCATGCATTTTACGCAAACGTGCCAGCAGCTTTTTAAGCGCCCGGAAGAACTTGTGGCGAGTTGTCGGCAGTTGTTTTTAAGTGCGAATGCACTTATTAAGCGAGCCTGAAGCGTCCGCCGCCGT
This sequence comes from Haemaphysalis longicornis, assembly GCA_013339765.2. NCBI lineage: Eukaryota > Metazoa > Arthropoda > Arachnida > Ixodida > Ixodidae > Haemaphysalis > Haemaphysalis longicornis. Next base: position 16,810 of record JABSTR010000863.1, on the reverse strand, counting down.
CCGCATAGCAACAGCTGCGGGTGCGCGCGCTCCTCGTCTTCCTTGGCAACGGGGGGAGGTAGGCGCGCGCTGCCTGGCCGCTGACATGGCACATACCCACGTGGGGATTGGCTCCCTCCATTCCCTTTTCCCCAGGAATCTCCTCGTCTTCCTTGGCAACGGGGGGAGGATAGGCGCGCGCTGCCTGGGCTGGAACAGGAATGGCAACACATACATACCACGTGGGGGATTGGCCAGGAATTGGCGTGAGAAGGGCTAATGCACCCGCTTAAAGGAGTACTGACACGAAATTTCAAGCTGAGATCCGCTAGCAATCAAGTACAACGACAACACAATAGGTGTCTGTGGATGGCACATACCCACGTGGGGGATTGGCCAGGAATCGGGCGTGAGAAGGGCTAATGCACCCGCTTAAAGGAGTACTGACACGAAATTTCAAAGCTGAGATCCGCTCTAGCAATCAAGTACAACGACAACACAAATAGGTGTACCCTGTGAATAGGGCTAATGCATCTTTCTTTCTTTGTAGTGTGTGTGTGTGTGTGTGTGATCTCTCTTTCGCGAACATTACCGAACCGCGCAAATTCAACTCGTGCATTCGCACTTTCACATTCTTCCCCTCGGGGAACTGCGGGGAATTTTTCTTGCCTTCCGCCCTCATCTCCGCAAGCTCTGTCCCCATGGATGGCACCACAAGCTTTTCATTCAATTGCCATCCCTTGCTTGTTGATGCTGCTTTTGTAAATCCTGTAAATAAAACGAGAACAATTAAATCAACCATTAATGCCTATGGTATTATTGTTATAACGGGATGGGCTAGCTACTACGAAATGATGGATATAATGAGCAAATCATAATTCCCCTTAAAAGTTCCCATTGAAGCCACCTCAATGTACCTATTTAAAACCTCATTTTAACGATGTAAAATTTTCCCGTTGTGGGATATAATGAACAAATTTCGTTAGGAAATAAAATTATGAGCCAATTTCACGACAGAGGGCTACATGTGTTTGAGACAGTGTGCTAAACGACAACTGTATTTACCAGTTCGAAACTCCCGCCATTAATCCTCCAGCAATGTGCACAAAGCTGAATGGTGCACCACGAGTACGTTGTGTCCGCAAAGCCCAGCTTTCTCTCGCTGCATACAGCAAGCAGCCAATTGCTCACGGCATGGATGACCACAGCAGAGTTGACTAGAACTTTTGCTCTAGCCATGGCGCACTCAACTCCTCGCCTGCAACTGTTCCCACTCGCCGACGTACGCTGCGGGAACCGCATTTCTGAAGTTGTGTGCAAGTTTTTAAATGCTTCAGCCTTATCTTTTATCATGCTACACGTGTGTTTCAAGCCGCATAAATACACCAGGTGGAAGCAAAAGTGCAAGACTATAAGGCTAGCCAGAAGGCGACTATAATAAAAGCTGTCACATCGGGCACGAAGCCGAGCAAGCCGTTGTTTTGCAGCAGTGTCATTGAAATACAAATTATGTTTTTTAATTGAACTGCACTAAATTAGGTGCGTGACCTTTCCTTTTTATCTTCGGATTGCGGATGTACCGCCAAGTGGAGAGATTTAATTTTGCCCGCTATTTGTTTAGGGAAAGTGCAGTGCACAATATTTGCAGTAAAATGCCCACTACATCTATAACGAAAAATTGGTTATAAGTACAAATCGCGACACCCCTTGAATTTCATTATGACAAGGTTTATTTTATCTGCACTATTTTGTTTTACTTACCCTGCAAATCGACTAGTTAAAGTTAGTCATTTCCTCAAATAAATAGACAACCTGAACAATTTTTTTTTTAATACCTCTAACCCACCCATTTTCTTTCCTGTAGGTTATGGAGCAAATGCGTGGCCTGCATACCATTATCATTCTGAAAAAAAAAATGTTCAGCTGCTGAATGCCTGTAACAAATTTATTATCATAGTCCCTTTGCCTAAACCTTGGTGCAACCTTTATGGAAGGGGTGCACACTAAAGAAAAAAATTACCCAAAATTGCATCAATTGCTGCAGCATGGACTGGTGGTCTCTGTACAGCCGGTTTATGAAGCCCTTTCGCCTTCTGTCCCCTTATGGAGCATGTGAGGAGGGCCTGCCGTGTAAATACCGGCGTCAGGAGCCCCCGGGCCATTGCAGTTGGGGTTTTGGCCCCTGCTTATGTTACTGCGCAGCACCTGGTTGTCCACATAGATGCTCGAACCAGTCTGTAGTTCTACCACCTGTAGACGCAAAATGCAGAAAGTACAAAAAAACATTAGGCCAAGAACATAATAAAGATGTGCATAAAATTAGAACATACTTGTAAATTTGTGCAAAAGCAAGCGTGCATACCTAAAATTAAAAAAAGTTCTCTAAAAGACAAAAAACACACAATGTAGGCAGTTGACAGCCAGTGGTCTTCACATGCAAAATACTTCACCTGTAATTGAAATACAGGCCCCATAGGCAAATAAAGGTGCCTCAAGGTCCCCCATCAAACAGCTGTGCAGCACATCAAGAATAATGAGCAAAAATGACCCAAATTTCGTAATAAAACAATCTGGCAAGAGTGCATGCTTGTAGACATGCATGGTTTCGACATACTCAAAATGGAGGTGGTGCTGCTGGGCCTTTATTAGCATAGAATTGATTTTTAAGACTTACTGAAACATTTTATTGAATGCAAGTAGGACCTAATTTTATTAAGCTCAATTTTCACAAATGATGATTCTCATGAAGGCAGCAAACAGACGAATATGTTCATGTTTGTTTTTTGAAGACAAGCAAAACTGCCTTTGTAAAAAGCACGATATGGTTTCAAGTTGAGCAAAGTTAAACACTATTTTCATCATTTAAAAGCACGATATGGTTTCAAGTTGAGCAAAGTTAAACACTATTTTCATCATTTTTCGGACAGCTACTGCCGCAATAGTTTACACCTGGTGAGAAGGACAGTGCAATTGAAGACTGCTGGACTAAAGACCAGACCCACCTAGTCAATCATCTAGAAAAAAGTTTACTTAAAATTAGCTCTAGCCCACTGGTAAGGTACCTGCGTTACCTACATAAAGGGAGCATTGGAATGTAGTTGTAGTTCAAGGTCCTACACCTCGGCTATGCATTCCGTAGTGAAGAGCAATCGATTAATTGCACCACCTGAGGACCTGCAGCAGCCACCGAAATCCTGACACAAGCATTTTCAGTTTCGCTACCATCAGAAAAATGGCAGCAGTGACTGGGACCCAACCCCCCTCTTTGAAGTCCAGTTTCATTTCTGCACTGTGAAATAAATAGTTAGTGCTACTGCAAAGTTCCAAAAATGTGAGCGAAACCATAGCACCTTTGTTGTACTTTTCCTTGAAAAAAGTATGTCCCTCGTAATTTTACCACCAGCTGCCTCTTGAAAAAACACCAATCCATCAGATATTTTTATTAAGGAAAGCATTTCAAATAGGTCCGTAAAGCTCCCAGCTGTTCGCTGACTAGTTTTATTCTCATGTGTGTATTTCGAAAGGTCCAGTGGTAATTCCAACTGTTCTGAACTTTTAAACAGTATCGGCATCAGCCTCCTTCTTTCTTTAAGAGTTTACATTGCACTGCAAGGCAGGAGGTTAATTTTTTACTGAACCATTTTTGTTGTGTGCAACCTCCTGGGTGAACGCAGTCTCGATTGCAACACGTTGCACCTCAATACTGCAACTAGGGCTCTAACTGAGAGTCAGAATGAAAGTTCTGAGAGAAGAACCATTATAAATTGACAGTTAACATCATTAAGCATTTGCCTCAGTGGAGGTTTACACTACAGCAGACAAATTTTTGACCACACGTCAAACGAAGACAGACGTGTGGTCAAAACGAAGACAGATTTTTACACTACTTGGGGAGGATCTGTTTCCCCCACAAGGTAAAAACTGCCAAGCGTCTGCAAGTAGACCGCGTAATATCGTGCTGCCAGGAATCGACGATCTGCTTCACTGCATGGCACAGGCACTATGAGCGCTAACAATGTTGTTTTCTCTAGTAGGTGTTCTTAAAATTTTACATGCCAAATTTATGCACTGACTTTTGTTTACAAACACCTTTTGTTAACAGACTGCATTTCTATAAATGTCAAAGAAGTTTTATGTCAGCAAATTCTTTTCAAAAAGTAATTGATAGAAAACATTAAAGGAGCCATGAAGACAAAATACAAGTTGGGTTAATTAGAAAGACTGCTTAGTCCCGATAGCAATGATACCAATATCATCGCAATCTTCGAACAAATAACGGAGATATTGAAGAAAACGTGTGAAGCAGTCACGACCCCCTAGCCAATTTCCCGCAACTTTTCTATGACGTCACAGAACCTTGTTTGTGCGATTGGCGGCCGCCTAACTGACCTGTCGCGACGACACCTGACTGAACATCGGTAATGGGGCCTCTAGTTCCATTTGACCGCACCACTTAAATGTTAACGTGCAGTTAACGCACTGAAAATTATGTTTCATTGTTGGCCCGTATGACGCCATTCTTGCTCATAACACGTCACTGTGGCGCAAAATTTGAAAGTTTTCAAATACTTCTTGCTTTTTCTTCGTTAAAAAAACACCTTTTGTGGCTGTAATGGAGCTGAGTGAAATACTGAATCCTAGTTCTTTCAAAATAAGCAAAGTTGTATTTTCTCTTCAGGGGTTTGTATTTCCTCTTCAGGTCATTGAAAAATACTTTCAATATCTGCAAAGTACTTTCAAGGGTCAATGTACAAGCCCAAGGCTTCACTAAGCCCGCAAGAGGGGGGTGAACGAAGGTGGAGGGGGAAGAAATACAAAAAGGCCTCAACAAAATGGTGACCGGGGAAAAGCATGATGCCAAAACAATCGCCTTTACCCTTTATAATTGTTTGACTAACTTCGTTCATCTTAGAGCTGTGCACAGGCTTCTTTATTTATCAAATAAGGGCTCCACCCCTTGTAATTTACAAGTTTTCATCCTACATCCTTGAAAATTCATCTCCACATGTCCTCCGCCACTCTAAAAACCTTGAACGAAAGAGCTTACATTTGGGTCGCTCCAAGTGTATTGTAACTGGGTGGCTGACCCGGTAGCCAGAGAGGCCCATTCGCTGCTGGGCCCAAAACTTGAGGAACATGGCCCCGACTGCTCGCTGGGCTGGACTGGTTGCTGGACTGCTGGTTGCTCGACTGGTTGCTGCTGCACTGGGCTGGACTGGCTGGGCTGGTTGCCTGGTCTTGATACAGACGTTCCAGGCCCCCCGTTCAAAAAAGGCTGTTGAGAGCCATGGCCGCCTGCGCTGTCATCCTCAATGCCGTCTTCGTTGCTGACGGGCTGTGGCAGAGCTGATGCTGAGCTGTGTGCCTGTGCTGTGACATGTGCAGCACTTGATGGAGGCACCACCCTCCTTGCAGCAGAAGTAGGCTTGTCACACAATTCTGCCTCTGGTTCGGCCCGTTCTTTTCCCCCGTCAGCCTTCGCACAGCTTGTGCAAGTCAGCCCTTGCACAATAGCCTCCGCGCTCTTTAAAAGGCCATCAAGTCCTGAATAAAACAAGAAACAGACACAGTAAACATGTTAATAAAGACTATCATTGGACCAACATAGTAAGCTCATTAATATAGACACATAAACTCAAGCTAATAGAATATTAAACTAGACCTAACCAAATAATTCTGACTAGTGTAGAAGCTCCTGGTTCCAAATAAAATACAAAAATTTTGCATCTCCATGAGCCAGACTGGATGAATTAAAGCAGCTTGAGCATTAAAAAATGCTTACATGCTTTGGTTTCCAGTAAGTACAGGTTGGCGAATTTTTGTGCCTATAGTCTGGCGAGCAGTTATTCGACTCAGAGACGACTTGAGTTTTTACAAATATGACTAGTGCTAATAGTGCACTAGTGGTCGTATCTTATCCACATGGTTGGTAGATGCACCTCCACCCTCTCCTGAAACCAAATACATACAACTCTCCCGAGCTATGGAGGCACACCCTGTCCAGCTCATGCCTGTACAACCAGCTTCGACTGGTGGAGCGGGCTGTAGCGGCTGGCAAAGCATGTGGGGTCCTGGACTGAGACTCCACCTCCTGAAGACGCCATACAAATTTGCTACACAATGAAGATGTTTATCCTCCTCCTCCTCAGACCGTCCTAGCCTTGTCTTCAAAAAAGAAAAAAACACGCCGGCGCGCTTGTTTCCGTCATGCGGCCTGCTTCGCGTCTGCGGTTGTAGGAGGCTGAATAGCGGAGTTCGGGATTTCCAAGCGAAAGCAATGCTAGCTACTCATCACGACAAGGCATTTGCAAACCCACCGTCCACACGAACGTTCTTGCCTACACCACGCCGCAAACCCCGCTCGCGTTGGGAAACGCGCTGCCCACGCGGCAGAGTGCATCCACACATATGCGTCGGCGCCGCCGCGCAGGTAGAGCCACGGCATCGTCGAAAGCCCAAGGCATACACCCTACTGGCATGAGATTCCTGCCAAAGTCCACTTTTGGAGAGCTCTGTGGTTTGGTCTGGCCGTTAGTAGGAGTCTTATGTAAAATCAGAATGTTGGGGTCAAGCAGACTTTGGTACCCTGTGACGTGCCTTCCTGTAGAAGTAACCCCTACAGATTTTAAAGGCCAACAGCACTAAAATTTCACCTCAACCAAATTTATTTTTAATGCGTAGTAAGTACCCCCAAATCAACTGGGACATGAGTGGTAGCCCCGTGAAACGCCTCGTTGATCAACCAGAAGTGTTTAAAAAAGCTCCGCCGCAGACGACGCTACACCTGCTGGCGGATCGCGTAAACAGCCATGACGCGCCTGCGATGTTCCAGCCGACGGGGGCTTCTTCCTCTGGCCAGCCACGCAGCTGGCGAAGCAGTCGAGCTCTGCTGCGCGCGCTTAACCCATTCGCTGCCCCGTGAACGCGTAGAGCTTAAGCACAGGCTTTTCTCCCGAGCTGGTGAACGTCCGGCCACTCACTGGACGGCTGCAACGTCACTACAATGGGCTCTCCTCAGTTTCGGTTTCAAAATCGCCGATTTTTGCTGGCCGCTTGTGGCATCCACGCGCGTATTTCAGCTGTTGTATTTTGCATGCTGCTTTCTTTTTAGGCAGACTATTCAAAAAACGGGTTTTCAAGACGTCGAAATTATGAGTGAAATTGGCCTTTAATCGATGGGTTTAGGGAAAATCTCCACGGTGAAAGAAGTTTCTCCGAAAAAACACATTTGACATTCACCTAAAATGCATTAAAGCTACAAAAGAAACTGATACAGATTTGTCGAACTTTGGAGTTGCAGACAAATTCATCGTGGTTCATCATCTTGGACCACAGGAAATTTTTCTGCAGTCGCAAAGCTTCTGACAAACCTGTAGTTTTCCTCTCCAACTGCATGGCTGCATTCCAGGTACATGTCAAATATTCCCCTCACGCAAACTTTTTCATACTTGGACATTTCCTGTACACTGGTCAATTTAGAAATAGGAAACGGTAAGAAATTTACGCATACTTAAGTATTTTTCGCACAACAACTGATATTGTCACTGCCATTGGAGCCAAAGACACAAATTCGTCTTTCAGCTCTACGAAGCCAAAGTGTACTTCGCAAAGTTTCAAGTCCATTCAGGGTTGGTGCATTTAAATTTGCATCTTTGACAGAGATATAAAAGGTAGAACGGCCTCTGAAATGCTTACGTTGGTATTTCTTGAGCTCTTGACGTAGCCTCTCATTTTCCTTTCGTAGGGACTCTTTGTCCTTCCACAGGCACTCATTCTCCGTGTGAAGGTCGCTGTCATCTGCGTCCTGAATTTCGTCCAGCAACTGTTCGTCCTGGGTTTTCTTCAATTTCTCTCTCTAGGAACAAAAACGAGGCTAATTTAACGAATTGGCGATTTGTTCTATAAATGTAGACCCAGAATTTTTAATGGATTCTTAGCTACAGAAAGTCTATTCTGGAGTTTGAATCATAATACATAAAATTGCATGCAGTTAAGCTTTCTGATAGGTATAGATTTTTGTGTAGCCCGGCATTCACGGTCAGAATACGCAGCCCCAGGCTTGGAAGATTCCCATACAGCCACAGCTATTTATGCTACAAGGCAATCTCGCAGCATCCTTGCATGGCGATTTAGAGAAAACAAAGTAACCATTTTCTTTATTTGCATGAAACCACTACACTACCTAGCTAACCCACAGACTGAATTTTGTATATACAAAGCAAAAAAGGGGTTGGTTACCCAAACGAATACAGATAAATTGAGCCTGTTTAATCATACTTGTGCTTTGCTGCCTACAAGTTAAACCGACTCGCTTGACATGGTTTCGCCCCTTTCAGTGCCACTCCTGATAACTCTGGCAACCACACATGCACACCCCCTGCCACACCCAAGTATACTTGTGCTACAGTGCCTAGAATATACTGGCTAGTGTGCCGACCGCCAGCGATGCGCTATGGGAGAGGGTGGCGCCGTTTGCAATGAAAGCCCACTGATGGCGGCAGATGGCGCTGCTTGCCGAGAGGGTGCTTTCTTAGCAGACGACAGTGTGAGGGGAGCCTCAGCAGACGATGCGCTTTTGTCGCTTGTTAATTCCTCAAGTTCGCGGTGTGTGTGCGTGGTCAAACTGCTTGTGCGCGTGTTTTTATGCACCGAGGTGCAGCATTTACCGTATTTTGTGAGTGTCTGCGCATGCAAGCCATGGTGTGCGCTTCCACAAGTTATCTGTGCGAGCGTGTATCCGGGCGGCGCGATTTCACCGTCTGGTCAACTCATGGATTGAGTTCCTGATTGTAGTCTTCTGACGCCTGTCACCTACGTGTAACCGTGCAGAAAAATGTCAAAGCCACAGCGACAGTGCAAAGAGAAAACTTGCTTTGTCCCGCTCTGTAAAAGCGGTTACCGCTCGAACAAGGAGCGTGTTTCCATGTTTACTGCGCCATCCGATGCTGCGTGGCTTGCAGAATGGGAACGCAGCATCAACAGAAAAGACAGGAGGCTGACGACAGCTGCAGTGGTTTGCGAGAGACACTTTGAGAAGAGTTGCATCGAGCGCACGTTCAGCGTCATCGTAAATGACGTTACCAACGAGCATCCCCGCGATAAACCGCGCCTGAAACCTGACGCCATACCTACGATATTCCCAGATGATCGAAAACACATCGTGTCTAAAGTGACAGCAAAGAGGAAAAGCGGAATTCTTGATGAGCAAGAGCCCCCAGCAAAGCGTCGTAAGCATGCTGCGTCGAAGGTATCTGAGTTTGGCTCAGGCATTGAGATTGCCGAATCTGTGGGCCTGGAAGGATTTGGTGCAAACACCGGAGCTCCTGAAACTCAAAACTGCAACCCAAGCTGTGATTCTGAAGCATTAAGCACTAATACATCGCAAAACGATACTGCCAAACGACTGCCAACCACGAGTCTCCACCCATTCTCCAGCATCTCAATTCCAGTGACATGGATGAAAGTACCTTCCGGCTGTAGCGGACGTCTGTATGACGTCCGTTTCAGGGCCGATGGACGTACCATGTACGTCCGTTGGACGTCCGGTTTTAACACTTCCGTACGTCCAGTCGGACGTCCGAAATCGGCTGTATTTTGGATGTTCAGTAAAAATTTACAGATTCACATAACGACAAGCTAATGTTCTTACAACGAGCAGTACAGTACACCGCGCAAGGCTAGCGCACTACCGGGCAGACGGCATACATGAACACAGTGAACTTGCTTCACGTTTCGTTAGCGGTTCTCAATTCTTATATACCCTTCCCCAAAGAGATCGTCGTTAGAGTTGGTGAAGTGCTTCAAAAGAATTAAAAAATTAAGCTTAATATTAGAAATATTCAGATGAAACTTGCAACCTACAAGCCAGGGTGTTGATGTACAAAATCTTTTTAATTAAAAAGCACAGTAGCTTTTTTGTTTTTGCTTTTATATCCGATTTAGGCCATTATTTGATGGTTCATAGTAACTTTTTACGTCCGTTGGCGGATGTCATTCGGACTTGTACATCCGTTTCTGGATGTCCACTGTACGTCCGAAAACGTACGTCCAAAAATGGACATACAGTGGCCGTCCAAACTGGGCCTTGGATGTCCGGCTGTATTTCGGACGTCCCACGGACGTCCGTGGTTGCTTGGGTTGTGAAGCTGAAGAACATACCGTAAAAACCCGCGTATAATACGAGATTTTTTTCCCAATTTTACTATGTAAAATTTGTGCCTCGTATTATATGTGGATCCCAAAGTTTTCAGCTGAAAATTTGCACTTTCGGTTTTGTTTTCAGCGGAGGGTGGGCCATCTTGCGGTGGCGTTAGCTGGCTGCTGCTTCTCTCAGTCGGCGCCATTTTGATTGTTTTGACCACGCGAAGTATCGGCACGTTCACCGCAAGTCTATCACGATGTCGGGTGCACGAAGGCAGTTTCAGTGGCAATTAAAAGGAAAGTTATTTTGTGTGCCGAGACCACCAGGAATTGCGGCGCAGGACGGCCATTCGGCGTCACCGAAGGCAGCATTCGCGGGTGGAGAAAGCAACTGGTGCTTGACTGGATAAAGTCTGTGTGGTGTCGGCGGCCTGGAGCACTGTTGGGGGTTCCCGTCAGTGCTCGTGTTGGACGCCTTTCGCTGCCACCTGGCCGATTCCGTGAAGAAGTTGTTGCGCGAACCCCGCATCGAACTCATTGTCATTCCAGGAGGAATGACATCCCAGCTGCAACCGCTAGACGTTTGCATCAACAAGCCTTTCAAAGACTGCATCAGCTCCTGCTACCAAGAGTGGATGAGGTCAGGAGACCCGTAAGTGACAGCTACCGGATGGCTGACGCGGGCTTCTCCAGCGGTGCTTTGTGGCTGGATCACGGATGCGTGGGCCAGCATCCCAGAGGAGCTCGTCAGTCGCTCTTTTAAGAAATGCGGCATCTCGAACGCCCTTGATGGCACTGAGGACCACTTTCTGTGGGAAGACATTTCCAACAAGGCGACTTCAGGAGACAGCGGCAGCGAACCTGACGATGACTGAACGGACGTCGGGAGACCATGCCAGCGAAAACTGACAATGACTGAAGGGTAACTGCAGAGCACATAAATGTTTTCTCTGCTCTTTACCTCGTATTATATGCGGATTAAAACTTTTTTTCTGATTTTGCTGTCCCCAAAATACAACTCGTATTATACGCGGGTCCGTATTATACGCGGGTTTTTACGGTAACTTCGCCAACCTTTCATTGAAAAGATGGTCGTGTTGGGAAGCCTTCGGAAGATGGGAAAATGGGTAGTGGCCACAGTGTACCTGAGGGGGAGAGAGAAGGGTAAACATACCCTCACAACTTGCCAAGAGGCTGAATCCCTCATCAAAGAAGTGTCTTTGACCAGTCTTTGTTGCGGATGCGGCATAAAGCCTGCCTCAGGAAAACACATTTCCTACAGAGACATGATTTTTTCGGCCAAGTGCTTGCTATCCACGAAGACCGATGGACAATCATGTGCTTTCTGCAAGTACCAGAGAGTCCTGACTCAAAACCAGCGTGCAGAAAAAGGAAAGGCAGAGTTCAAGCAATCCCGATGAAAAAAAACAGCGCAAAAACATTTCTCGAAATCTATCAAGAACCAAAAAAAGATTGGTGAATGCAGTGATACAGGTAGCTCATATGAAAGAGCAAAATGAAGGCTCTCAGTGAAAAAGCATTTGACAACAAAATCAAATCCCTTCCATCAAAGCAGCAGCTAGCGGTCAAGACGTGTTTCCTCGCTGCTCGAAGGAAGTCACACAAAGGCATGCAATACGACGATGAGTGGATTTTGGAGTGTATGCTAATGAGGATGCGAAGCCCCAAGTTGTACGAGCATCTCCGCAGAGAAGCCATCATGGTTTTACCAGGACGAACATGTTTGCAGAAGTACCTCCAGCGGTTCAAGTGGCGGCTTTGGCCTCAGTGCCAATATCTTCAATGCTCTGCATGAAAGACGAAGACCATGGATGTTTACAGTCGTCATGGTGGCCTCCTCATCGACGAAATAAAGCTTTCGGAGCACCTGACCGTCAAATCAGCTGGTGAGTACAGCTTCACTCAATTCTTGGGACGTGTAAATGAGGAAAATGCGGTGACAGCTGATTCACTCGATTTCCGTAACCTAGGAGTGCTTGACAATATTCACAAAGTCGAGATTATGTTTCTTTTTATTGTTTTAGCCCCATCTGTGATAGGAGATATCGGGGTATAAAGCAGGATGTTCCTTACGTGCTTTTTCTGCAATTCAGGTGATATTGAAGGCTTCGTCGACCTTGGAGATCATACACCTGCTGACCAGAAGAACGTGCTGGCAGACCATGGCATGATGTGCGGTTCCAGCCATTCATCGGTAAGCTCTTTTTCTTCTTCGTAGATTTCAACCTTGTACGACGCCCAACTGTCAGATGTTAACTGTTATCTTTCTGCAGGAAATTGGACACAAATCCTTGGTGTTTTCGCCTCAAAGGGCAATGTGAAAGCACCAACACTAGCAAGGATCATTTTGGAAACGACGGTGCTTGCGGAAAAAGCTGGTCTATTTGTGGATTCCATCACATGCGACGGCGCCAGCTGGAACAGGAAAATGTGGGAGCTGTTCGGAATACGCGGTAAGGTTTTCTACGCAATATGCAAAATTGCTCCCACAGTGCAGTGCGAGTGCAGCTCTAAAGTAATATATAGGCACCCATTCTTGTAACGTGAGCAACACTGGCCGAGGTTGAGCAGTTTCGCGTAACTCCTGGAGAGCCGTGCTGCGCAAAAGCAGCACGTGGCGGCCTCCACTTGGTGATCATGCGAGGGGTGGCTGGGTGTGGAAACGATGGCGTGCGTCGCAGCAAAACCGGCGTGCGCCTGTGAAACCAGATAAGCTATGGGGCGATGGGTGACGCTGCGTCGGAGCCGCTTGATAAATATACATGTGTCACATAATGCGTATACCGTGTGTATGTCATTGAAGTAGCAGTAAGCATGATAATCAAGCTAATCCTAGACAACCAGGAAAGCTAGGAATAACGCGTTAAACCTTAGCTCACGCTACGTATACCCTGGCATGACCGAGCTAATTAAGCCACTGCTAATGTTTTGCTTGAGCGCTTTCTTTGCAAGGATGCCTTGGATGTCAGTAAAACACGAGGCTACCCCATGTGTTCTTCTAAAATCTCTAAATAATTTAAAAACAAGTAATTTTTTTCACATGTTGTTTCGGTTTCAACTATACCAAACACTGGTTGTGACGTCAATGTTGTGGTATAGGTCACGTGAGGCATAGAAAGGCAGGGTTACTGAAGCTATGAAGATAATAAAACAGCGTACGTATATTGTTATAGTAGTTTTTTATGCTTCGCGCAACGTAAGCGTTCAACTTTTAATTGACTTAACAGATATGCATCGTTCGGTTCTTCAAACAGAAACATCGTAAGAAATTATTTATTTGTAAGTTATTGATCATTCGTAAGTGAATACATCGTAATTTCCCATGTAAGCCAATGTCTTGTGCATTCGTACGAAAGCGGCAGCGCAACAGACGGGACGGAACGATAAGGAGGCAAACAGCTTGCGCCTTTTTGCAGAGTTATAACCTAACAAGCTGAAGTTTCAACTTCTTCTGAGGTCATATGCATCGTTACGGAGTAATTAAAAGACATGAAACTAAAATTGGGTATCTCCGTAACGTTTCCAGTGTTTAAATGTGATGAAGTAACTGATACCAAGTTTACTTTTCTCAAGGTTCCGCAAGCCACGTTCGGAGCAGTACCGAGCACCCAGTGGACTCCAAAAGGCAACTCTATTTTTTGTCAGATTTTCCCCACCTACTCAAGAATGTGAGAAATGGATTCGTTGAAAAAGGGTACCTGACACCAGCTGGAGATGTCCACAGTGGTATTCTACAAGCGGCCTTCGAAAAAGATCGTGAAAATGTAACACTGAAAGCGATGCCAAAAATTACAAACGCACACCTCGAGCCCAACAGCTTTGACAAAATGAAAGTGGACCTCGCGTTTCAACTGTTCAGTGACCAGGTCATCAAAGCACTGTTCATTTATAGAGAACACATTCGATCCTCATATGAGACCGTGCAGCCAACAGAGGATTTCGTGAAAGAAATGAATCGCCTGATTCGTGTGATGACATCGCGGACCAGCCAGACGGCGCTGAAGCCAGGTAGCCCAAACATGCGGTTTCTGGAAGGATTCCTAGAGTACCTGCAGGAATGGGAGCAGCATGCAAGGGAAAAAAAGAAGGAAAAAAAGTTTGCGGAAGGTGGTGTTTTTCTGACAGAAAACACGGCTGTTGGTCTAAGGGTTATCATCACGAGCACACTGGGCTTGTTGTCCTATCTGACGTCGACTTTGGGCTTCAGGTATCTTTTAACATCCAGATTGAGCCAGGATAAACTGGAAAACCTGTTTGGCATCATTAGACAGTCATCAGGGAGTAATGACCACCCGATAGTTTCGCAGTTCCTGATCACGGTCAATCTGCTTGCATTCTACAACCTAGCGAAGACACCTAGAGGAGGAAACTGTGCCCCGGACGTGATAAAGGCACTGCTGAGTCCAAATGAGCTCCGTGAAATGACGAGAACGTCCCTTTTAGACAAAATGGATGACCTGCTTGACCACGGGAATGTCGGTGAAGCTGATGATGTAGTTCAAGCTCTCGTGTCTAGCGGTGACCATGCGTCGTACACAGAGAAAAAGAGCAACAGTGCTTTGATCTACTACACTACAGGCTATGTGGCAAGAAAGATAATTGCAAAGAACTGTTGTCCACAGTGTGCAGGCTGCCTTTGTGTAAGCAAAGCCGAAGCAAGTGCCGACACTGCTTCGTACTTTACTAGCCATTTCGACAACGGGGGCCTCGTGTATCCTAGCCAGAACTTGTCAACTGCTGTAAAGGCCATGGAAGATGCATTTACCACGTTTTTTAGCAAGAACGAGCTCCATGAGACGAGTTTGCTTGAATTTTCCAGTGAGCTGCAGACACTGTTGTTCCCTCAACTTGGCTGTCCAAAGCACGAAAAGGGAAGTTTTATCTACCGTTGTAAGGTTTATGTTCTGTTGAGATTTCGGTTTTTTGTCAAGGGCCTCAACAATGAGCGCGAGGGTAAAAGGCGACGGCAAAAGTTTCTTAAAATGCGCCGCTGCCAGTAAATGTTGATCGACTGCGTGCTCTGCTGTTTGTGTAATTCTAGTCATGTGCCTACGTGTGCTAGAAAAGGTAACAAGTGTTGTGCGATCTGTTTTCTGCGTTGTTCAGATGAATGTATCAATAAATGAACATGTGTGTTCGAAACTTGAAGTTGTGCTCAACTTTATAAACGTTTCCTGGCCAGCAACAACGGCTGAATATGCCACCCCTAGCCGAGGGCTCAAAGCAAGCCATGAAACTTGCAGTCAGCTACCGCCATAATTAGCGGTGAGCGCGTCCACGGGCGGCGCTGCGAAGCGCGCCTCCGTGACGTCAGCTTAGGGATTCTTGCTTTTGTCGTCTGCTTCAGTCGGGCTCGCTCTCCCTGCCGTTTCATTGGTTCGGTTCACGCCCGATGCTTCTCCGCACCAGATTTTGCCTGTGCGTAAATTTTTATCAAAATATTAAACTCAAAATCGCATACACTAGCTAAAGGCATGAGTTGAAGTATAGTTTTGGATACCGCTACGGAAGAAACATTGCCAGCGTCGCCCCTTACCTTGCGAAGCCGGTCCTGTGTGGAGCGCGAAGAGTCGGAGCTGGGCGTCAGTTTCTGTGTTAAGCAATCTTTCGAACAAAGGTAACAGCCACCTGCTAGTAACCGACAACAGCGCAAATACAAGACCAAGACAAATTACAGGCCTTCGGGGCTGTCGGTTTTGGCAGAAGGCATTGCGATTCCCGTTAATCATTTTTAACGTAAAACAGTTTTTGTAACCTTTCCGAACGCTCGAAAGTATTGTACCACATCACTTTCCGTTGTCATGGCATGAAAGTATGCGGACACGCACTGTGGCGCGCAAAAAAATGTAGGTTGATTTCCAAATAACCTACTGTGTGCATAGGCGCGCGCGCTCGTTTTATACCAGGCTTCTAACCAGTATGGAGGTTTATTGAGCAAAACGAGTTACGTGTACGGTAAAGATACAAAATCACTATTTTTGTTCAGACTTTGGGTTATATTTCGGTTTCATTTCTCACAGCCATATCGACTTAATGCGTTATAGGAAAAGTGCACTCACGGGGAGGAGGAGGAAGAGGAGGAGAAAACTATTTTATAGTAAAGTCGAGCTGATTAGTGGGCCGGGTCTTGATCACTCCAGGACAAAAGAGTAAGAGTAATTTTCTTCATTTCATAGAACGCCATCCTAAGTAGACGAGGATTTGTTCTTTACGCCTGGAAGGGTTGGAAAGCAATTTATAGCTGCTTGGAAATATTCATCGGTTTAGATTCTTGTGAAATATACACGTGTACTATTTATTACGTTCGTTAGCGAGTGTATAAAGCTTTCAATACCGTAATCATTTTATAATTGTTCGGATTGAGAGCCAGTTCGTTATGATAATGATGGATACAATAGAAATCCGGAGCACAAAAGCAGCCTCTGGACAACGTTGTCTGGGGCGCGATCGCGTTGACCTAGCACAAACCTTCTCCTTGTATTTGCATGTTAATAAACAACGAACGATACGGATATGCATATTCTTGCACGCAGCCATAACGAAAGCCAATTCGTGAAGACGGGAATGTATGCCATACAGCCTGAAGAAAATATCCACACCATCTTTGTGAGCCTCCTAAACACCCCCAAACCTTCTAATACGACTTGGTGGACGGTGCAGAAAGAATAAT